>OZ002733.1:16729385-17032653 GCA_963924305.1 Polygonum maritimum
GGTCACGGCCTGGCGACACGCGGTCACGACCTGGCGACCCGCGGGTACGGCCCGGCGACCCGCAGTCGCGGCCTCGCGCTCGCGGTGTGCCACCCGTGCTTGCGGTTCGTTCCATAGGACTAATCAAGGCTCCTCGGGGGTTCCCCGCGCCCGCGGCTCCCGGTCCCGTGCCCTCGGCTCTCGTAGCCGGATTCGAACCCAATAGCGTGTTTCGAGGTAGTCAAGGCTGGTCTTTCGATGTCGTCTCGCTGATCCTGCCGTCAAACTTGAATTGGTAGGGAATCGCGTAACAGAGTCAGTTGGTACCAGTCTTTTGATGTCGGCTCTGGGCATGTAAGTTGACGTCATACTGCCCCCGCTCGACAGACCGTCCCGCGACTCTTTCTGGGAGACCCGATTTTGACAGTAGAGATCGAAGCGGATGGTGTCGTAGTGTTGGTTCCGGGTGCGTAAATTGACGTCTTACGCCCCCGCTTGATGGACCGCCTGATGACTCTATCGAAGAGGTTCGCCTTCGTCGGTAGAGATTGGAGCGGGTATGCGGTTACCACAGGAGTCGGGCGCTCGACCACGTAAGCCTTGGAGTCCTTACTTCGTTGTGGGCACACCGTCATTCCGGGGGGCGCTTGAGACTCACAGGTTCGTACCCGATTTCGAGCCAATTGGAGCGAGTTTCCAGCATTGGCTCCTGAAGACGAAAGGTATTATGCTTTCTAAGCTTTCCAAGACATCTTGAATCGTCCCGATCGGACAACCGTAGCTCACGAACGAGCCTGCACAACAAAGCAGTGCGCTGCTGACACTATAGCGAGACTGCTCTGTCTTAGGCTGCGAGTTCGGGCCGGTTGAGGCGCGATTCGGGTCTAGATGTTAAGAGAAGATTTGTAGGTGACTTCTTCAGCTTTCCAGAGATGCCAAGCCCGCGATTTTTCGACGTCTCTAGCTCCCAAACGAGGGGCTAGGAGCAGGCTTCCCTGTTCTGCGTGTTCTGCAGGACAGCAGCCTTCGGACGTCCTTTTGACCCTCTTTGAGAGAGTTTCTGGGGCTGTCATCTAAAGATGGCCTAAAGATCGCTCTTTCCTCTTTTCATTGATATATGGATCGTCCGATTCCGATGTGCGTAGCTCTTGGACGACTGGTCGGAAGTTTGCCTCGCCATCCTGTTCGTGAAACAGGTTGCGGTCTCTTGCGGCTCGATTTCGACCCGGATGCAGCGCGTCTCCAGTTCTGATGTGTGAACGAGAAACGTAGCATTCGAAGTCTACTCTCCAGCACTTCTTGAATCATCTCGTTCCGACCACCGTGGAGCTCACACGGACTATTACAGCGTCATAGGTTCCGCGTTGATCGTTGAGCGGCGATCAAGCCCTTCGACCCTATGCGCCCGATCTCTTCCCGTCATATTGTTCGTTGGTCCCGCGACATCCCTCAGCCCGACCGCCTCTCTCGTTCCGCGCGCACCGCTTTGGTGGGCTAGCGAGCTATCATGGTCATGCGAGGGCTCTTGGATGTGAAGGGACGAACGATCATGCTCACGATCTCTTGCTCCGGTGGGCTCCGAGCCTTCCCAAGATCCAACACTTGCTTCGTCATGGCCCTGCGTCGGACACCTCAATGGATTGGACCAACCGCTCGCCCGCACCGGGCTCTAGCGATCGATCGCGTCGTGAGGACCGATGGGCGCCGTCGCAAAGGATCGGACCGACCGCTCGCCCGCTACGGGCTCTAGCGATCGATCGTGTTGTGCGGACCAATGGGTGCCGCCGCCCCTACGTGATCCGGCTCCCTGTATTACAGCTCGATCGGTGGCGTAGAACGGACCAGGAGCCGGGTGAAGGGCTCGACTGGGCCGGAGGCGTACCGCGCGCTCGTCCGCAGCGCGGGGTCAAAGAACTCGATTTCTGGACTGTGCTGTATTCGTGCCCAGTTTTGACTGACTTCGAGTAGGATTCTTGCTTCGACCTCTGAAGATAATTTGTAGCTTATCTCCTCCTCTTTCCGGCGATGTGTGGATCGTCCAAATCCGACAAGCGTAGCTCCCGGAAAGTGAGTCGGAAGCACGATCGGTAATCTTGTCAGTCTCCGACCCGCGGTCGCGGGTGATGGACCCGCGGTCGCGGCTTGCCCCAGAACAAAGGCTACGTTCTCTGGAGCGAAACCGCGCCCGCGGCGGGGGCGACCGAGCCCGCGGTTCTGCCCCAGACTGCGATTCTTCGCGAGCTCCTCCTTCCTGGCCGCCTTGCCTGCGTCTGCCACCGCGCTCACGGTTATAGTAAAGCTCGCTCCTGGCGACGAGCGAAGACTTGTGCGGTGGGATCGGCTCCGATCCTGAGACCCTCTTCCGAACTTGCGCCGAATTCGTTACGACGTGGGCCCGCGCTCGCAGGGCCCTGGACCGCGCACTGCAGATCCAATCATCCAATCGTTTAGGGTTTCGTCGATGGCGTGACCCAGCTCGGTTGGGGTAACGGATCAGACCGACCGCTCGCCCGCCCCGGGCTCTAGCGATCAGTTCCGTATGCTCATACGTACATCCCTGCGTTACGCACATGCGATTGTGATTAGAGTTGCCCCCAATCTAGGGTTTTTCATTGGATCGACAATCAACAATGATTTTTGATTAGGGCAACCTCTTGGATCGACAATCCAAGGTCCGATCGCGATGTGGTCTATCATCCCGAGCGAATATCGGGTTCGACGCGCATTGGGATCCGTTCCCCGAGCGAATTTCGGAGTTGGCGTGTTTTGACCTCGACCCGCGGTCGCGGGTGGCGATCCGCGGTCGCGGCTCTGGGGCTGCGGAAAGCGAATCGCGCGATTCGCCTGGTGCGATTGCCCCAGGGTTGTCTCGTCGGTTCGTCCGGCGGCTGTCTCGATCCGGGCTTGTGGACAAGCGATCCATAGCCTCCTCAGATCGGTTCTTGTAGGGTTTACGAAGGTCGAAAACCTGTTCGTTCCCCACGGTCGGCGCCAAATGTTAGTACACAAAATATGCCGTGTACAAGTTTCAACTCCTTCTTCAATGACCTTTTTCTTCAAGCTTCTTCACCCAGCCTCTTCGCCTTCAATGACCTGCAAAACAATGGACCAAGGGGCGAGCGACCCCTAATCCACCTCCGATGCTTAAGTCAGTAAGGGCAATGTTGATCAAAGGCGTCAGGCAGAGCGATGGCTTAGAGCTTAGAGCTTACCTTTCACATGGAATGCATGTGTATTTATAGAGGAGAGGGACAGAGGGGGGCGCGCGCCTAGGGTTAGGGCAATGCCTTGCTCCCTAAGTCAACCAAATATTCTATCCCAGGCGAGGATAAGATTCTCCTCCATAAATAATATCCTATCTAGAGTAACTACCCTAATAAAGGATAAAGCATAATAAATATGGATAGCAAAATAAATAAGATAGAGAAATAAATGCTAACTAATTGATATGGAAATATGCCCGCCCACAATTACTATTGTAAAGCAATAGATAGGCTGACACGAATTATTATGATGACAAACAAATACATTTAGCTCGATTAAACGTGTTTAGAAGCACCTAAACGCGTAGGCACAAGACACAATATTGAAGTGGCCCTTGTCTAAATGGACATCGATCGTGCGGGCCCATATGCATTCACGCCCCATCCAAAAACGACTTTGGACGCTTATCAAGGCGTGTCGTTTTCCACCACCTAAAAACCAAATAGGTTCACATTTAACTCAATTTTCATAACAGCCACCAATACTTTATGTATGTATAATTGTGCTTGGTCTTGGGCGATAAATACGGCAACGTTTTGTCCTTCCCCCGTGACGACTGAGCATGATAAGTGTGACCTCTTCAGTCTTTATCTCATCTTCAATTCTACCTAAAAAACGCACTTACATCCAAAGAACCATATTTCAAACAAATTTCCCAATTTTCAATGTCCGCTTATGACGACGACGCCTTTGCTCGCTCTTTCCAACCATTCAAATACCGCTTCCTCTTATTCTGTTTTAATTTTCCCGGGCTTAAACAAATTTCTGTTACGTCTACTCACGCTCCCACGTCCTACGCCATTTCAAATCCCCGTGAATATTTGCTACGATGCGCCTAAATTGATGCCTATCTCATTAGTCTGACCACCATTATTATTTGACCAAACCATAAAAGTTTGACCACCTTCGACGTAGGGTCTGGCGCCAAATTATCACTTGTAATCGCTAAAATGCGCCACGTTTCTGAGTTCGATATGCACTGAACGTAACGTAACAGTTTTATTCTTACATGCTAAGAAACGTTTTGTTTTCGTTCTTCCTTTTGGGTTTATCCGGTTACTATTTCATATCACACCGACAGTGCATGTGGTACGGATCTTATATACCTAATGAAAGATTAAGCTTATTCGTAAATTAATTACCTCACCTTAATGCCTACGCTTAAGAATAAATCAAGAAACTAATGATAATCGAGATCCGACGAAAATAGGCAAGTAAAAGAAGATAACATCCATATGAAACTGATCGGGGAAAAAAAATAACTCCATTTTACCGTTTTGGATCTATGTTTCTTCCTGAAGAAAAAAAAAAAAGAAACTGACAAATTCACGAAAGATTGACATGTACACTGGCATTCTTGGTGGCGTAACAGACAGGGCAGGCATCGAGGACGGGCCCACACCCGGCGCAGAGGCACAAGTGCCTGCAGGGCAGCAGAAGAACGCAGCTCTCGGCCCTCCCACACTTTTTACACATCCTTTTCATCCTCTCCTCCTCCGCCACCGAGCCACCGCTAGTTCTAGCCACCTTCCTCCACCGGAGACTCTCTTCTCCGGCGCCGGCGCCTTCTTCCTCGATTCCGCGGCCGCTGCTCCCGCAACACGACTCAGCATCGTCCGTATCATCGGCGGAGAATCGATGAGTTTCGTTCTTGGATTGCAACAGGACTTGCTCGATGTTCGAGCGGAGCGCGTTCGCCGTCGCCTCGTTCGTCTGCGCCAGATCTCGCCACACCTGGTTCTCCAGACACAGGGACTTCACTCGCTCTTCCAACGCCCAATTTAGCTTCCCGATCTTCTCGATCTGCGAATCCTTTTCCCCTAGCTTCCTCACGATCGCCTCCTGGATCGCTTGGATTACTCGGATCGACTGCTTTCTTGTCCGATCCTCGATTTCCGCTCTCACTCTTTCCATCTGGATCAATTCCAACAGAAGGAAAAAACGACTTCAGCATTTCAATTTCAGGAACTAGTTAATTAATCGAAATCAATCAAGAGACCTACATGTACGGAGATCAACCGATCGAACTCTATCTGCTGTTGCATCAGTTGCAACGACAAATCCTCGCCGAGAAACGAACAAGATCCGCCCGAAGTCACCACACCTGTGGTGGTCGCCATGGAAGAGTCTCTGAGACGCTTTCTCGGAAGCGGAACAGCGGCGTAGTTGTTGAAGGTGAGACCGCTATCGTCCTTCAACGGCGGATTCACGAGATTGTAATTCATCGATTTCGCAACTCCGTCTCCGATCTGAGCGTTCCCGAACGGAATCGGAGCGTAAAGATTGGCCGCCTTCTGTGTAGTGCTCAACATCTCTGTTTTTTCTTCTCGTTTACAAACAAACAAACAAACTGATGAAGAGAAATGGGTGTGTTGTTAAGCGCAGGCGTTTATATACAAGCCTCCTGCCTGAATCCCGTCCAATTGCCACGTCGAAATCAGGCTGCCACGTGGAAAATACTAATGGGCCGGGGCCCGTGGCGTGGGCCAGAGTGGCGACGACCACGTGCGGAGGACGACTCGGTAGACTCAGTGGTAGTAGTCGCGAAACCGGATTAGAAAACTCGGGCCCACAATGAATTTTTACGAGTTTTCGAAAAGGAGGGAGAGTGGGGCCCCACGTGTTGAATTGCTTTTGGAAAGTGGGAAAATCGGGGGTCAATTGAATTGGTAAGTGCGAAAGATTTGTTGCTGTAACCGGCCTGGTCCACTACTTTCTGCATTTCCACGAGATTTCTGTCAGGATTTTGTAGTTTTTCTAATTTTCTCTGGTGCTTGATCCATGAATCCATGATGATGACCTAGCAAAGGTGCGTTACAAAACTCGAAAGGGATCGAGAGTCGTCAGAGATGTAATTTCTCGAGTGTACATCTATCTCTGTATATAGTTGGAAGATGATTTCCTGCTTTACTACATCGTGATCTATCTATCTCTGTATATAGTTGGATGAGGTAAAAATCGTGATCCAGCTAATGACCATAAGTAAATTGATTTGTTCCGGTCGTTAAGTCAAATGAAGGATGATACGATCACATTTTTGTCTTTATTTTATCGCATTGATAAAAAAAATTCACGTCCATAAATAAAGATTTGTGATCTAATCAATATAGACTACGAACCAAAGTTAGATAGGCTTAATGAATTTGACTGTATAGAAGAAAAATTATAAGTTTTGAATCTTTTGATCCTCCGTATATATGAGGGGTGAAGTCTTCAACCAAAAAAAATATATGAGGGGTGAAGTAGGAAGTTAACTTATTATATGTGCATGGCAATTAATGTGTTTAGCAAGTATTCTGCCAAAATTGCTCAAAACAAAAGGTATTCTACCAAAAAGTGTGTTTAGCTACTATTAGTTGTTATTAGAGGTGTCCAAATCCGGTTAACCATAATTTCGGTTAACCGAACTTCAGTTAACCATAATTTCGGTTAGCTAATGATAAACCTAAATCGAACCGTTAATGATCTCGGTTAACCGGAGATAGGTTAACCAATTTTTCGGTTCGATTTATCGGTTAACCAATAACCATTTATGTGATTTAGATTACCATAAAATAAATGAAAGATATATAAAATTATCGAATATGATTACAATATAATCTAATTAGATTAGATCTCCAAAATATAAACTAATTTTATATGCCTTGATAGTTATAATAACCAAATGATACTTTAAACTATTATAGTATGTATCTCATTCAAACAACATATTTAATTAATAATTTAAAGGGCATATGTAGACACGTACAATGACATATTTGCCAAGTAAATAATTGAAATTAAAAGCCACAATAAAACTATGCAAACAAGAGAACTCAAAATGGCTAAATGGAACAACAACACAACAACAACAACAACATATACCCAGGCAATCTCGTAAAAGCAGGATCTGGGGGTCAGGACGGGGGCATTTCAGACCTAGATGAAATGTGCCCAATAGGACCCAAAGGATATAGACCGGACCACTCAACAAACCACACCGAAAAACTTAGAATCTAACCGAAGACCAACATCTACCCCTAAGGCTAAAAGAAGGGAAAATAAAAGGAAGAAAATGATTAAGTTATACAAAAACAAACCCACTAAGCAAACCCACTAAGCTAAACCGCCGGGCACCAAAAGAATACACGGCTCCATTAGGCTCCACCAACAAGCTGACCAGCTGTCTAACACGCTGATCTTCTCCCTCCACCTCTCCCTGCACTGCGCCAACTCCTCTGAAATCCCTAACAGCCTGATGTCCTGTCTTATGTTGTCCATCCAACGCTTCTTCGGACGGCCTCTATCCCTCCGATAAGCTCCTAAATCCAAACACTCGCATTTCCTAACTGTTGCGCCTGGGTTCCGTCTCTGGACATGGCCGAACCAACGCAATCTCCGTCAATGGAACAAGAACATCATGTGAAAAATGAATCTTTTAAAGTAAATCAAACTTATATATTAATATAAAAATAAAAAAATTTAATTTTCGGTTTTTCGGTCAACCGGTAATACGAAAACCGTAAACCGAAATCGAACTGAGAAACCGTTAATATTCTCGGTTCGGTTAACCAAACCAAAAATTTAAATAATGTCGGTTCGGTTAACCAAAAAATGTGTCGGTTTTCCGGTTTATTGATTGGGTTTCGGTTTTTCATAGACACCCCTAGTTGTTATTGAGTCGTGTTATTTTTGGAAACTCAATCGTTCAATCAAATACCCTAAGTTTTGAAAAGTTTTACTTCCAAAAAAATCCTATACATATTAGATAAATCTTAGAGAAAACAATCAATCATGCAAAATTGAAGGCATTGGTATTTAGTACTGTATCAGTAATATGTATATATCTTGTTTGATTTGTTTTATCAAATTAATCTAGCTAATAAGTCAAATCGAATAAATAAATAGAGCGATTTGTACTTGAGGATTGATCATGTGATGTAAACGTGAAAAATATAAAGGCTCCAACATCCACCCACCTTACCACACTACACAAATGCCAGCTACTCGTATTCATATATGCTGTCTTTTGCAAAGTAACAATTAATGAACGACATTAGGATTCTTAGTTTCGGTGAACCTTACCATTCAAACAAATAAACCTTCATTCATATATAACATATTTGTCATAATAATATCAACTAAGTACGAGTCCTAACCACCCACTCACATGGGCCAGCCTAATTAGCCTATAACAGGGAATTTATTTCGTAATTAAGATAACAACAGATTTAAAGGAAGAGCATCGAGTCAGACACACATGTTTTATTTATTTAATATGCAAGAAAAGAGCATTGATGTACATACCTAATACTCCGTATATCGATAGATTGAAAAACCTCGATAACCAAAATACTCGATATGATAAACAATTGAGAAAATTTCTCTAAACAAATAGGCCGAAGAAAGGTTAATCAAAAAGCCCTAAATGAATATTGATAGGAGATCTAAGCATAAATGTACATACCGCGGTGTAAAGACATGCACAAACAAGTAAAACTCTAAACAAATCGAGGATAAATCAAAAAGACGATAACAAACCTAAACTGGTATTGTTGGTGTAAGCTAAATTTTGCATAATTAAGTATGCAAAAACTACAAATAATCATGCAAAATTTAATTGGCTTAATATTGATAGTATTTTCCCGCTATTTTGTTTTTAACAAACCCAATGTCGCTAATAAACGAATGAGGAGAACTCTGTATTTTCCCTTCAAGCATAGATGCACAAGGGAAACACATATTCATAGTCATCATATGTATAGTAAGGATAAGGTATGATGTGATTAATTATGTAATTATGTAATTATGTAAGTAGCT
The DNA here is from genome assembly GCA_963924305.1 of Polygonum maritimum. NCBI lineage: Eukaryota > Viridiplantae > Streptophyta > Magnoliopsida > Caryophyllales > Polygonaceae > Polygonum > Polygonum maritimum. The sequence goes on from OZ002733.1 coordinate 16,738,428, forward strand.
TGGCAATTAATAAGCACGTGAACCAAATGATTCCGTACAGACAAGACAAGTGCAGAAAGCCGGAGTGACGGGCATCAGGCATGGCACTAACACCGGACCAAACTCCCATTTTATGTAATGTCTATTTTTAGTTATTTGGATTTGTTGTTAATTTAATCGTTAATTTCAAGATAGATGCAAGTGGGTAAGGCCAACCCAAACCCCTCCTTTTTTGATCGACAAATTGGTTAATGACAGCCTAAATTTTACCTACAAATAGGTTAATCATACCTAACTAATCATGATACTTATAAACTGATAAATCTAATTAAAACATTAAAGTTTTTGCAAAACATAATTATACATAGATGTTTCGATATACCTTATTATTCCTATTCATAGAAATTGATCTTTCTTCTTCTTCTCTATTTAATTTTTATTTTTATGGGATGATTCGATCAGTCAAAACTATTCTAGCTATTTGCAAACCAGGTATTATAATGATCCTTAATGGGATGACCGGTCTTAATTCAACCTCATCCAACTCGAATTACCGACCCAACGCGTAAAAAAATTAGAATAAACCCGCTATTTAAAAATCTATCTTTGGTGCTTAATTAAGCTGTATACTACAAAAAACACAATATACGCCAGGCGTTTCATGAAATATACACCGAAAAGCATCCGGTGTATAGGTTGCTGGTGTATTTAGTCGAGTGATAATATACTCCGGACGTAAAATTTTCAAGCCCGGTGTATATTGTTGTACATTTTTTCATCCTTGTTTTGCTTGAAAAAAGATGTCCGGTGTATAAAGATAATATATACTCCGGGACGCATGTAGCTTTGGTGTATTAAAAAGGTATAACATCCGGTGTATTTTGATAAGTAATATACTCCGGACACACAAGGTCCGGTGTATAAAGTGTCTGAAATTATAAAAAAAAATAATGATGAAATTACGCAGTGAGGCCGTTAAATACTATTTTACTCGCAAAAAATTCACTAGTCAAGTGTACTTACGAGTCGCGTAAGTCAATGTATTCACAACATAGCAAAACTCCAAACATATCCCCCACTCTTTACAAGAAAAAACTTAACACTCTAATGCATACACTAATTACTAGAAATATTCATATAGAAAGAATTTAATGCTCTAATCTAGTGTGAGCTAACTTGTTTTCACCTCCTTTATATATGCAACTTCCAAAAGGCTTTTTCAAGCCCAGAACTTTGCCATAAAGCAGAGAGCATTCTTCCAAATCAAAAAACAAACTCGAACTGATCTCCCTTGTTAAATAACATCCATGGCTTGTACACTTTGGCAGATAAACCGAAAAGCTGAATATAACACTGTCCTGTGGCAACCAGGATTGTATTAAGGATAGGGGAAGAGAAAAAATAGAAGTTCAAGGGCTATGAATCTCATCATTTCTTGTATCTAATTACAGGACATGGCAATCAAAATAAAAACATTGAATAAAGTGGTACCTTGATGATTAGATAGGATCTGTATCTGCAGGTTGTTTTCCACAGCCTTTTTCCAGATCAATGCACCATATCTCAACTCTTGAGCACAGACATTGACAATATTAGACCAAGTGGAGATATATACAGATTGTTCATCACCCAAGCCTGATTCCAGAATCTTTGCAATCAGTCTGGCCTCTTTCAACAATTTGATTGCCGTCTTCCAGTCTTTCTCTGCCTAAATGAACATCACCCAATTAAGTTGGATAAAATGAAAAGTTAGCAGGAAAGGATTTTAGAAATACAGAAAAACGACAATGCTCCAGCAACAATGACAATTATCACTTATTAGTATTAGCATTCTAGTTTGAGCCTGGTGAAATTTAGAATAATTGAGCTGGAATGAATAACAGTTTTTTCTATAAGAACACTGTGATATCCAGCAACAAAATACAGATGCTTACCAAGGCCAATCTTCTTGACAAAAGATATTCTGACTCAATTATCTGGAACATTGGAACATGAAGAACGTCAATAAATTCACCTAAACAACCACTTATTGACGTATTTTTCTCCATGTAAATTCCAGATCCATGTCATCCTGAAGCGCTTTGCGTGCTTCCTGCAAAAGAAGGCACTGCATTAATGAATAAACAAATTCACCCACAAAGACCATGCACTCGACCAGAATAACGTATAGGATATGCAAAATGCCAAAAGCTCTTCTGGACCCTATTGAATACCAATGACAAGTGTAAACCATCTTCTGTAGACCTGTGCATCCATGTTCTCTGCATCTTGAAGAAGACATGAAGCAAGAAAGTGTAATTTGTCTCTCAATCTTGCAAAGAAATCAACATATATTTTCACATCCTGCAATTTCACTGGTTCTTTCTGGACCACATCATTCAACTCCATTTTGAATCCAGCATCATCTTTATTATCCGAGGAGTTATAACTTGAATCCTTTGTCTTCTGGATGGTACATGACCCATTATCCGCAGTTTTTCCACTGGAATCAGCAGAACGAACATTGGCACAATAAGATATATAAAGTCAGACTTATCTACAACACATTTAAGTCCAAAAGACACTTAGATAGATCAATACATTGTATCAAAAGACACTTAGATCAATACAGGAGCAGAGGTTGTTAGTCACTGAGATGAGGATGCTGAGGTGGATGAGCGGACACACGCTGCTGGACAGAATCAGAAATGAAGTGATCAGGAGTAGGCTGGGGGTGGCCAGCATAGCGGATAAGCTTCGGGAATCAAGACTGAGGTGGTTTGGGCATATCCAAAGGCGGGGCCACGAGGAGCCAGTGCGTAGATGCGAGAGCCTGGACTTGGGAGTCTTTCGCAGAGGGAGGGGTCGGCCGAAGAAGCACTGGCGAGACAGAATAAGGCAGGATGTCAGTCTTTTAGGGATTTCGGCAGAGCTGGCAGTATGCAGAGATAGCTGGAGAGAGAAGATTTGTGTGGTGGATGGCTAGATCCTGCTCAGACCGACATGCTTGAGTTTTGGCTTTCTCTGACTTTATCTATGTTTTGTTTTGGGCTCTGTGCTGGGTGGGCCTTGAGCTTTGGGTTTCTGCGTTTTATTGCCTTTGTTCTGGGTCTTGGTGTTTTCGTTTGTGTTTTTCTTTGTGTTTTTCTTTGCGTTTTTGTTTTAGGTTTGTGTGCTTTGGGTGTTTCGTTGTTGGGTCTCCTAGTCGCTCCCCCTCTGCGTTCAGCCAGGGGTGCCACTATTTCGACCCCCCAGATTCTCCTTTAGGGGAAGTCCACTGGGCTAATTGTTGTTGTTGTTGTTGTTGCATTGAGGGCAACCATGAACCATTAAACATAATCAAAACCCATCCAACTTTTTCTTAAACAAATGGAACATCCTCAGGTCTAAATTCTAGAAACACCAAACACTCGTAATACAGCAAATGAATTCTCAAATATGTGGCAGACTTTCTTCATAGAAGTTCCCCAAATTTCAGTAAGGAGCAAGTGCTTTTCCCTTTCACCAAGCACTTTACATAACTAAAGTAAATGACCGTATCCTAAAATATAGATGGAAGCATCAGGAAATGTGATTAATTTCTTCAACAAAGGGTATGATGCGGGTGTGTTTCAGTAAGAGCAATGTGATTAGTAGGATATGACAGCAATTTCTTGCATGAACAAGTCAGTATAAATGAATCTGGAAGGCTATGACAGCATTTGCCTGTCAAAAGCAACATCTTACAATATTTGGTGAAAAACAGAATAGTAGCTCAACTTTTTTGGTGCTTCCTAATGGCAAATCACCCTTACAACATTTGGTGAAAAACATAAAAGACAACAAACTTGATGCATATGAGGAAAGCAAAACAAAACTTGAGCACAAATTTGCAAGGTTTAACTTGAGCACAAAACAAAAAAAAACACACAACCTACGATGCTGATGTTCAACAAAGCAAAGCGACCAAACAAAAACAACAAACTAGAAATTAGACGAAATTCGGCGGATGATCGATCAACTCACCGTGGAAAGCTGGAAAGGCGGATCGGGATAGATTTTGTGGTTGAGGGGAGAGAATTGCAGTGAAATCTACTTCTTCTTCTTCTAGGGTTTTCTAGGGTTTGATGATGGTAGACTCCGCTTGTGGATCGTCCAACGACTGATCTTGAGATCGGTTGAACTCTCTCCCCGGGGTTTGGGGGTTTGTATGGAAACTCGTAGCCGGAAGCGGGCGGAGGCGTCCTCATCAACCCCTTCTCCTTCTCCTTCCTCCTCTGTGGGCCCAACCACTCGCGCCGCCAAGCGCTCTTGCCTCTCCTCCTCTTCCTCCAGCACCACCTCCTCCTCTTCTGCCCCCCTCACCCGCTCTCGCTCAGCCTCCAAGCCCCAAGAGCTGCCCTCTTCCTCTCTTGCAATGGACGAATCCGGTTCCAGCCGCAGAGCCCGGAACCAAGGCTCTGATAGGGATAACTCCGACAAAGGCAAGGATTAAGCAGTGAGAGAGAGAATTTCGACTAGATTACTGATCTTCAAGGGCTCGGAACGAAGAGCACAGGAGAGTGAGTCGGGAAGTTTTCAGATCTGCGAAGGATTTCAATCTCGGGGGTGGTTTTGGGTTTGGATTCTGAAATTGCAATGTATGAACAAGGGTTTGGAAAAGAATGGCGGTCGTGTTAGATCTGAGTATATAGATCGTCTTAGGTTTGGGGTGTAAACTGTAAACCATATACACCGGATACAGTTTTAATTTTTTTTTTCATTGAATCAAATATTCCGGTTTTTATATATACGGCATATTTTAATTGATTTAAAATACCGGGTATGGTTGTTATGGGGTATATGATAAAAAAAAACTATTTATTTTAGGCATATATCTCGGATATATAATATGTCCGATGTATATGTTATCCTGTTGCTTTTTTCCGGCTTTATACCTCATAAATTATAAGCCCGGTGTATATTGTACGGTATATATTGTCATTTTTGTAGTAGTGTCTCTGGTGATGATGGGTGTCGATTCAATTTGAAGAATTAAATTACATATACGGGTTACTTTATTACTCCGTAGTACTCCATTAATCCATTATAATAGACGTAGATGGAGCTAGTACCTAAAGCTAATTATCTAGGTCATCGTTACTGAAACCGGCCATGAGTAGGGGTGTCCAAACCCGGTTAACCGTAATTTCGGTTAACCGAACTTCGGTTAACCATAATTTCGGTTAACTAAAATCACAAACCTTAACCGAACCGTTAATCTCGGTTAACCAATTTTTCGGTTCGGTTTTATCGGTTAACCAATAACCATTTATGTGATTTAGATTATCATAATATGCATGAAAGATAAATAAAATTATCGAATATGATTAAACAATATAATCTAATTAGATTAGATCTTCAAAATATGTACTAATTTTATATGCCTTGATAGTTATACTAACCAAATGATACTTTAAAGTGTTATTGTATGTATTTCATTCGAACAACATATTTAATAAATAAATTAAAACGCTTATATAGACACCGTACAATAACATAGTATTTAATAAGTAAAAAATTGAAATTACAAGCCACAATAAAACTATGCAAACAAGATAACTCAAAAAGGCTTAATAGAACAACATCATCATTTGAAAAATGGATTGTTTAAAGTAAATCAAACTTATATATTAATATAAAAATTAAAAAAATTAATTTTCGGTTAACCGGTATTACAAAAATCATAAACCGAAACCGAACCGAAAACCGGTAATATTCTCGGTTCGGTTACCCAAACCAAAAATTTAAATAATGTCGGTTCGGTTAACCAAAAAATGTGCCGGTTTTTCGGTTTTTTGGTTCGGTTTTTCGATTTCGGTTTTCAATGGACACCCTAGCCATGAGCACATATTTTAACAAAATTGTTCAGCCTGTCATATGCCAAATAATTCAATCTAAGCTATAGGTAGGTTGCGTATATTAATGGCTTAAAACATATGCGGCCCCCTCAACTTGCACACATTAGTCATTTTGACACCTCAATTCATCGGGTATTCACTTGGACACCTGAACTCAACGTTTTGTGACCGATTAGACACCTGAGCGTTGATGTGGCAAAAAAAATTGCTAAGAAAATGCCACCTAAGCATTCAATTTAATGACATGTTCAAATTTAATGCCAGCTAGGATTCCAATTTAACAATGATAAAAAAAAAATGATGTTTTGACCCAAAAAAAAACAAAAACAAAAATAAAACTCCCTAATTCCCCCTCTTCTTCTTCCTTCGACATCCCCAATTTGTTGCATCTGCTTCCATCCCACCTTCTAACCCCACAACTTCAAGTGTAAGCCCAAGGTCAAACTCAGTCTTCCCCGGCCCGCCTACTCCCCTTCCCTTTCTCCGATGTGGACTTCGCCATCCTCGACTCCGGCGCCCTTGTTGCCGCCGTGAAGCCCTCCACCCACCTTTCTTCAATCCAATCCAAACATATTTGAATAAGATGAAGAGCTGGTGGTGGTGTCTGGTGGCGGTGGCACTGGCGGTGTCGTCGCTAGGCTAGTTCGCTCGAAGTCGACAATGGAGCCGTGCTCGAACTCGGACGCGTGCAGTGCGATGGTGGGGTACACGCCCCTCCGACATCCTCTCCTCCGTCTACGCCGGCCTCGTCTCCTCCGACCAGCTCCTCGAGGCCAACCCCGCCTCCGTCCCCGACCCCTCCACCCTCGACGTCGGCCTCACCCTCTCCGTCCCCCTTCCCTGCACCTGCTTCAGCGGCTCCGACAACGGCCTCCTCGCCGTCTACCTCAGCTACGTCGTCAAGCCCGTTGACACTCTCGCTGCTGGTGGAGAGGAAGAATTGGTTAGATTTGGTTGGAGAAATTTGGGTTTGGATGAAGAAGACGCAGGGAGAATTGGGGCTTTTTGTTTGTTTTTTGTTTTTATTTTAATTTGGGATTTTTGTTGTTTCTTTTTTCTTTATTCTTTTAATTAGGGGATTTTTTGTTTTTTTTTGTTTATTAAACTAATGATATGGCATGTGATGTGGCAGTCTAGTGGCAATTTTTTTTGCCACATCAGCGTTCAGGTGTCTGATCGGTCACAAAACGTTGAGTTCAGGTGTCAAAGTGAATACCCGATGAATTGAGGTGCTAAAATGACTAATGTGTGCAAGTTCAGGGGGCCATGTATGTTTTAAGCCGTATATTAATTACATTCAATTGCATGTTCTTCACTGTAAACTATGCTGAATTAAATTGACTAGTCAAAAAATCATTTTATCTTGATCAACTACAAAGCCTGCCCGGCCGTTTGTTATGGTTATGTTTATGATCCTTTTTATGTTTGTACTTTGTAAAGATAGGACATTACAGACATTACTTTTTCTTTTTTTGGTCGAAGGACATTAAAGACATTACTCAAATACGTACGGTATATGTAAATATATTGAGCTTACCAAGATAATCAATCGCTTAATTTTTTTTTTTTTATAAAGGAAAGAATTAGGCTAGTTCCTACATAGCAAGAGACTATCCTATGACATCCAGACGGACGAGGTCCCTAAGGACCGGATCAGAACTGAGCGAGCAAGTCTGCATATGACGGAACGAGGCCGCTATATGATCTGCAACCGAGTTGGCTTCCCTGAAGACATGCCGTATACCCCAACTTTGAAAGTTACTGACCAAAAGTTGAATGTCCGCCCGAATAAGTTCCACTTCCCACGGACAGCTCCAATCCCCCAACACTGCATTTACCACCTGCAGGTTGTCACCTTCAATCACCAGACGGGGAATGCAACGCCGAGTAGCTTCAAGAATCCCCTGCCGAAGCGCAAAAGCTTCGGAAAACACCACGGAACGCCGCCCGAGTAAACCACCATCATAAACAACAGTGTCACCTGCAGAGTCCCTGATAATAAAGCCAAACGAGGCCACTCCACAGGAGTTCACGGCACCATCAAAGTTAAGTTTACAAAAATTACATGGGGGTTTGGTCCATCTCGCATTCCCCCTTTTGTCGGTTTGGGAGGCAATTTTCGAGCCCACAATTTTTGCCTCTTTGTCGGATTGTTTTGAATTCAACGCTCTTTTCCAATCAGCCATTTGCTTACATGCAAATTCCATTGTTTCCTTGGGGTTTAGGTGAGGCTGGCCAGTCCCATCAAAAGTGTTTTTGTTCCTGAGGTACCACATGCACCACCAGAGATTGAACACGGATTCAATTTGAGTTGTGTTGAGTCTAGCTCGCAACTCATTGACAAAATCCAATGGGTAACGATTATGAGAATGAAGTTGTCCCACCATTCGCTCCAATGCGGGGTTAAGAACTCTGAGAGCAAGGCGCGCATGACAGCATTCGATAAAAAGGTGAAATGCATCCTCATTTTGTGAAGTGCAGAAACCACATCCTTGTGGTACTGCTATATGATTTGCAGCCAATCTGGATTTGGTAGGCAATCCATTACGGCAAAGCTTCCAAATGAAGTTTCTCTGCTTCGGAGGGATGTTTAATTTCCATATCCATTTAAGATCGATTTTAGGACTTGTTTTGTTGTCTTGGATCCATTTTATAGTGGCATTGGTTGAGTACCACCCATTTTTACTTGCTTTCCAGTATAATCGGTCAGTTAAGTTATTAACTAGTAAGGTTATCATGGCGATCTTATCAACATCGTCAGGATTTAGAACTTGTCTTAGTTTATGCAAATCCCATGTTTTATCAGCTCGTATATATGAGCTCACAAGTTCTTCCTCATTTATCATATGGCTAGCTTCCGCTATGGGTTTTATGTTGAGATCAGGAATCCAGCTGTCCTTCTAGAACCGGATAGAATTCCCATCCCCAACTTGCCACAAAAGGCCCGAAAGGAAAAGGTCCTTTAGGCTCATAAGTTTGGACCACTGCCATGAGGTGTTTTGTTGCTTGCTGTAATTCCAAAGGTTTTTTGTTTTAAGGTATTTTTCCCTAACAATTTTGACCCATATGTTCCCCGGGTCTGCTATTATTTTCCATAATAATTTCAATTGTAACGCTTGGTTCATCTCCTCTGCTTTAGCTATACCAAGTCCACCATGGTAATTAGGCCTGCATATCAAATTCCAGCTAATCAATCTCTAATAATTAAGGTACAATACTACAATCTAAGATAATTACTGTTACAATCAATCAATCTAAGATATTCGACCCGAATTCCACTCTATTGGATGTGTACTGTATATGGAAATGAATACGTTCGATCAATCGAGCGAGTGGGTAAAACCCTTTTTTTTAACAGTGATCAAGTGAGATCGAAAATAAAAGTAACCGTACGTGTTAAATTAATTGATGTTAGTGACGGATCCACTTGAGAGTAGTACAATCACGCATGCATGATGTGTACGCATCGTTGTGCATTATTATTGGTCGAATCCAACCAGCCAAAAGCTAAGCAATAGTTTTTGTCAACCACCAGAATCAGGCAAAGTTAAAGTGAAACATGTCTAGCTAGCTCATTAACAATACTCGACAAATTTGATATGAAAGAAAGAAAGAAATTGTGCGGATACAAAAATAAATATAAGTGGCTAGCTTGGCTAGTATTGAACGAGTTAGTGCTATGTATATCATACGATCTTGTATGTTCCATGTTTTTCAAAAAGAGTAAATTTTGATTAGATCGTCGAGGAATTTGCACAAAACAACTTATTAAACAGGCGAATTTATAAAAAATCATCCGTTATTAGACATGTCAAAAGCTGACCCGACCCGCAAACCCGACCTAACCCGACCTGGAAATTTTTGGGTTTTCAACCCGAAAATTTAGACCCGTGACCCAGATTCAACCCGACCCGATTGAAACCCGAACCCGTTGGGTTAAACCCAAACTCATTGGGTTGGACCCGATTTTTTATAGTTTAAATTAATTTACTATATATTAAATTTCTTCTGAAAATTATGTTATATTTTATTATTAAAATATTTGAACATAATATTTTATTTAAATTTTGGTAAAAAAAATTATATTCTTGACCCATTGGGTTGATCCGACCCAACCCGAAAACCCGCAACGACCCGACCCAGTTTGACCTGAACCCGAACTCAACCCGAACCCGCAACGACCGACCCGACCCGATTGACGGGTCTACTCGTTATACAATAATTTATTTTAAACCACCCAAAAATCCAATTTCGTCAACAAATAGTCATATCGTAACATTCCATCAGATTTTCCATTATATCGTTTAAATTTACTCATTTACCTTCAACTGCTTCATTTTATTACATGGTAACTAGCCGGTTTGAGGCATTTTTAACAAAAAATTCCACTCTAACCGGTTCGTATTTTTTTTGTCACTAAATTGTAAACTGGAATCCAATTGTCACAAATCAAATTGGCCCCAGTGAATCTATGAATTCTAGGCTTCGCATTTTGGGGGGATTTGGGAGTGCTCAAATTGGGCGATTTCTGGGGGATATTCTAGGGTTCAATTTTTGTGGCGACTTTGGAGGATATTAAGTTGTGGAGATTGAGTTGGGAGATTCGACAGGCAGATTCTAGGGCTCCCATTAGTGCGACATTTTTAATTCGGCAGGTGATTATTAGGGCTCCAGTTTCTGTGTTGTAAGTTGCAAATAAAGGTAATATGTTGTCTATCTCCTTTGATTTTATCGATTTATATGTGCATATATGCGATTTATGGTGTGGATTTAAAAACTTGCAAAGGTGTCTTCAAGTAACTACTGTTGTTCAAACAAGGAGGTGAATTGCAATTGCAGCTTTGTTGCAAGAATTTCCACTGCCCATACTCCTAACAACTATGGAAGACGTTTTTCAGCTGTCCAAGATATGCACCATATGTGAACCGCGGTTGTGGATTCGATCTTTGCATGCATGGATTGATCGATGTCCCATTCGACGCCAAGGCAACTAACATATTTTAGAGGCTCGTGCACCAGAAAAACGAGTGGGAAACAAAGTGTCATGAGCTGCAAATCCAGGTTGCATCCAAGGAAAAAGAAATTCACAGATTGCAATCTCATTCCAAAGTCAGAAATATGATCATGCTAGTGGTTGTACTAGCTGACATAGTAGCTAATGTTGTGTTCTAAGGCAATTTCACATGTGTTATGATGTTCTGTTGTACGACAATTTGACATTTGTTTTAATGTTCTGCTGTAAGGGCAATTTGACATTTGTTTAGTGTTTTTATTTGTACTTGGATCACTTGCATGTGAATGAATGGTTTACTAGAAATGTTGTCTCTTCTTATATTGTATCAAAGAGACAACAATTATCTTTGTATTATGATTCATCATAATACTCGTCAACATTTGAGCATAATGCCACCATAGAAGGCATGTCAGATATGGTGTAAAATTTTGAGCATAATGCCATTTATGAAGGCACATGTCATGAGGTTTAAACACATATCTGCAATAGCAACAAACTGTTCATACCAACAATTGCCAAAAGTGGTGCATAGAATGCACTGTCGTACATGTTTTCACCATTACAATACCATTCTAAACACCATTGGTGCATCATGAAGTACGTCGGAAATTCCATAGTCTTGATGTCTTAAGACAATCATATAAAACATAGTCTAACATGAAGTCGTGCCAAAAAAAACTACCCTAAGATTTCCAGATTTTCTATAGACCCTTTCCTTGTGCCTCTTGCTTGTCTTGAGAATTATCTTCAATTGTCTCTTTGTGACTGGGATTTTTCTCCTGTTTTTTTTGCAGCAACCTGGTTGAAGGCAGATGTAGTCACGCCATCTGAGGGTCTACTTTGCACTGTTGATGACATCTTAAAGTGATCTTGGCTCACTTGTACCTAAATAAAGTGAGCAGAAAAGTAACTATAAGGGACTTCAATACTATTTTGTACAATTCATGGGCATTTCAGAGAAATTCACCTGAATATTGGAGGCTTGACTTTGGCATGTTTGAATTTGGGGGAAATTGGAATTGGGAAATTTGATATCGGTTTGCATTATTTTTTTTAACAAATAGTCACAATATGGTTAGTATGGAATTTTTTTGTTAAAAATTCCCTAAATCGGTTGGTAACCGTGTAATAAATTGAAACAGTTGAGAGCAAATGAGTAAATTTACACGATATAACATAAAATCTGACGGAATCGAGCAATGAGTGACTATTTGTTAACGAGATCGGAGTCTTGGGTGGTTTAAAAAAAGTGCTTGTATAACAGGTGTTTTCCTTGTAAATTCACCTATTTAACTGGTGGTTTTGTGCAAATTGCTATAGATTGTTTGTGTAACCTATGCTCTAACAATAACATGGATTTTTAGCCCAAAAAAGGGAAAAGGTAAAGAGTACGCGCCTCATGCGCGGCGATTTCTGAAAGGAGAGTCAGGGTTTTGTTTTTTCCTGTCGCCTTTGCAGGAGGATGGCAAAGGGAAAAGCTGCCGGCAAAAGGAAAAAGGGAGGGAGCCCGCCCTCTAAAAGGGTTGAGAAGAGCGATTTCCCCGCGGAAATCTCGGAAGGAACGATCAGGGCTAATAACAGTAGACTTCTCTGTAGCACAGCGAAGCTGTTGCAAGCGACTGCCTTGGTTTGCGAGAAAGAGCAGGGGGAAATTGTGGAAGAAACCTGCGTGGTGTCGGAGTTGGTGGATGTCGTGGCAGACTCTGACCCTCTGCCGGAAGAGTCCGAGGCACCCTCCGATACTGTGGTTGCTGAATCCAGTAACGCTCAAGAGCAGAGGGAAGTGGAGCCCACAAGCCTTGAGCAAGACTTGATTGCAGAGAAGGATCCTCCGCCCCCTCCAAGGAAAACGTCATATCGAGAAGCCCTGGCTGGAAACAAGGCGAACGTAGGAGGCAAGATGCTGAATTTTGTTGAAGGCTTTAGCAATGGGATCATCAAGTTCACCAAAAAAGATGTTGAAAAGACTACGGCGAAGTGGAGGAAGAGCCTGGTGGGTATGGTCGCGGGTCTTAAGCCTGCGTTCTTCGTAATGCAGGGGTTCGTTAATGCCAAATGGAAGGTGAAAAGCTTGCCCAAAGTCATCCAAACAGACTCAGGAGTCTTTGTCTACAAGTTTGAGTATGAGGAGGATTTGGAATGGGTCCTGAGCAACGGACCTTGGATGATAGGGGGTAAGAGACCGCTCGCTTTGAAAAGATGGAGCGAAGGCATGAAGCTCGATCCCTCGTGCTTTGAAACAACACAGGTTTGGGCTGATCTTCCAAACCTTGACGTGAGATTTTGGGACGACGACTTCTTCGAGAAAGTTGGCAGCGCAATCGGGAAACCAATTCTCGTGGATAAGGTTACAGAGTTCGAGGAGAGGCTATCGTTCTCCAGGATCTTAGTGGAGATTTCAGCGCGAATGCCACTTCGAAAAGAAGTTACCTTCGAAGGGGAAGATGGTGAGAAGATAGTGCAGCCCATCAGCTACGAATGGATGCCACCTATTTGTGACTCTTGTTCTGCGTTTGGCCATGAAGTGAAGGATTGTGGCAAAGCACCGGAACCCCAATGGAATCGGCCGAGGTGGTCCAAGAAACTGCAGCGAAGGCAATGGGTGCAAAAAAAGGTAATTGCTCATGCTCCCCCTGCGAGCGGTCCCTCAGCTCAGAATTTAGAAGCCTTAGTCCAAGGTCCCCAAGCTTCAGTTGATCAGCCGCCTCAAGGCGCGGGAGCCAATCCTAGTGGAGAAAAAGCAGAAGTGCCAAAAGAAAAGGATGATTGGGAGGTAGTCAAGCACAAGGGTAGCAGAGATAGTGCAGAGAAACAGAGGCAAGCAAAAGGTAAAGAAGTGATGATTGGGCAATCCAAATTTGCTGTTCTCAGCAGGTTACAGGGAGTAGATGATGACTCAATGGAAGGAGGCGACTTTGATGCTTATCTTCCCAATGAATAGCCTCTCCATCGCTTGTTGGAATGTTAGAGGGCTCAATGATCCCTCTAAGTGCGACTTTGTAAATAGGTTGGTGAAAAGGAAAGGGGTAGACATCATGGCTACTCTTGAAACGAGAGTTCGTATGGAGAATGTGGAAGAAGTGTCTCGGAGGATTCTTAAAGACTGGCAGAGAAGTACTAATTGCTTGGGCAGGAATGGAAGAATTTGGATTTTTTGGAAGCCTAATAAAGTTGAGAAACTGGATATCTTGATGGAAACTGATCAGCTGGTGCATTGTCCAGTTGTTGATGGAGAAAGCAAGATAAGTATGCTTATTACTTTCGTATACGCCTCAAATGATGAGAGGGAGAGAAGCGTGCTTTGGAATGACCTTAATCAGCTTGCGATCTCCGTGGGTGCGAGACCTTGGGCTTTGATGGGTGATTTTAACGCTATTAGAGATATTCATGAAAAGTTCTCAGAGAAAGACAAGAATACTAGCTTTAACAGAGACTTTGCTGCGTGCCTGGACTCTAATGATCTTCAGGACCTAAGGCCTTCGGGTGCTTTTTATACGTGGTCCAACAAGCATACAGACGGCTCGAAGGTTCTTTGTAAACTTGATCGGATCCTTGTTAATCAGGAGTGGAGCGATGAGTTTGATAATTTTGAAGCTGTAATAACCGCTATTTTTAAAAATAAGGGAAATAAAGTTTTCTTAAAATCCTTATTCGTACAACTATCAAAATGTCGTCAATAGTAAATTTCTCGCCCAATTAAGTGTAAAACTCGTTCAAATTCAATTATGGAAAAAACAAGCGGTTACATTAAATTATTATTTTGAAATAAATTGTTCAAGAATATAAGAAGATTGAATTAAGAAAAAGAAATTTTAATTAAAGAGAAAAATAACAAGTAACACGTACAATATTTGAGCAGGCCCTTAAATAACTAAATCTCAGCCCAAAAATAAAAAAGAGAGCGCAAAAAGAGACAAATGTGACTCGAACCCCCAACCCTCTCTGACCCCTTCACTTCCCTTACCAGTTGGGCTACGAGAGCTTCTCGTTTAATTAAGGGGTTGTATGTTATTAAATTGATTTGTTGACTGCCCAAAAATCTAAGACTAAAATTCTGCAGTCCTTCCCCTTGTAAACGATCGACAACGCAGAGACTTTTTCTGCCAAATGAAATCCAGCGGTTCAGCCCCCATCATTACACCCATACTTCCTTACGTAGTGAACTAGAGAAATCTGTATAAATTAGGGGCTCCAACAAGTTCAATCCTCATCTACAACACCGACTTCACCCTCTGTCTGTAAAGGAACGGAAAAAAAAATAAAATAAAATAAAAATCCTTGAGCAAGTTCACAAATCCTGCTCCAATTAATTATACCCGAAAATCAGCCTGTAATTTCGAGCTTCAATTTCGATCGAAACTATCCCAGCACACCCAAAATCTGCAAGTCCCAAAAATCTGTCCTTCGCACCTATTTTCCTCCGACGGGAAGCCGAGCGCCGTCTCATCGCCGCCCACCAGTCCGCTCGACGCCACCTTCTTCGTCGTCGCCGGAGACGCCGCCGTTGCTGCCGTGTCGTTGCTGCTGTCGTGCCTTGTGCTGCTGCGTAAAATCAATCAAGAAGGCAAGCT
This sequence comes from Polygonum maritimum, assembly GCA_963924305.1. Lineage (NCBI taxonomy): Eukaryota > Viridiplantae > Streptophyta > Magnoliopsida > Caryophyllales > Polygonaceae > Polygonum > Polygonum maritimum. Next base: position 16,753,850 of record OZ002733.1, read on the forward strand.
GACTTCTCTTGTTACTTGTGTTGGGCTTTGCACTTAATTTTGGTCAGGCTTAAAATCTGATCAGGCCCATTAGATTAACTTAATAAGAGATTAAAGCCTTCAAATCAGCCCATTATTTCCAAGATGAATAAGTTGAATCCACCGGGGGTTGTTGGCCCACAATTCATCCATGGGTATTCACCTGATACGTGAACTTATATAAATCCGAAATTTTGAACAAATAATTAGACTACTAATGGTAAATTATATACTAATGAGGAGTCTTGGACCGGCAGATCAAAAGCCTTTCTTCTAGCTAGATGGGTAGTAGCCTTAAAATAAAAATAAAAGTTTGCTAACACTATCAGTACCCAACATGTAATAAAAGGTAAATATTTAATTAAGTAACCCAATTAGTTTAATCCCCTAAATTGATTCTCCTTGCATTAAAAGATCACGTACACTATTTGTGAATGATACACTTAACTATTTTTTTTTATATAAAAGGTTAAGCCTTAAATTATATGTAGGACTATAATAGCTTATAAATCTCAAGGGATGATTTTTAGAAAGTATAAACACATATATTTGGCGTACCCATGTGTCGATCGACTCAAATAGACAATTTTGACCAATTTCACCCTTGGGACCATGATAGTGTGAGGCTAATTAAACAACGTATTCATCTAGTATAGTTCGTAACTCATCAATATAAGAAGTTAGATTTTGATAAAAATATAAGATTAATGGGTATGACTATGTAAGTATGAAACTTGCTTAAAAGGCCAAGTCATAAATAAGAAGTAAAACTAAGTAATTAACTAATCTACCCTTACCAAAAAATATTAAGTTATTAATATTGGAAGCTTTAAAATCATTTTATAAAGGGTATAGAAATATGATAACCTAAGAAAATATTCTCTTTCGATTAAGAAATAAATTAAATATTATTTAATCCGTATCGCTTTGGAACCGTATCCAAATTAGGTTGATCGCTCGAGTCGCCGTAAGCTCGTAAAACGAATCCGTAGGACTCGAATTCTGCAAAGCAAAGGCAAGTGGATGGTTCTCTTGCTCTTTACGATTAAACGTGAATTTTCTTCCATTCCGTTTAATATCCATATACTTGTTGGGAACACCTTGTTTGTTAAATAAAACGAACCTAGGATGTATTATTGCTAGAGATAATGACCTCATTGTTCATATTGTTATTATTCTTGTACTACGCTAGTACTTAGACTTAGGACCGATTGACTGCGGCCTTTATGTGTTTAAATGTCTCGTTTGAGACTTTGTTCAGGACTAGGATAGTCATTAGGGGTGAGAGCTCGCCTTTGAAACACCTCTCGAAAACGTATTAGGATGTACCTATACCCTAATACTGGGTCATGACTCTGCCTGCTCTACAAGCGTAGAGGGGTGATAACACCCTAGCTAGGTGTTAAGGACTCCGTCCTTCTCCAATGTGGCTCTTGACCCGTCCTGGGTTGCTGCATCTAAAACTCGATAACTGAATGTACTGTTTTGTCATTAATGAAAGATGAGTGCCTTATGCACAATAATTAATGAACAAGGATGGTGATTACATTTTGGAAGAACCATTCTAGCTCCCGACTTGAGCAATCTCGTCGACGGAGGCTTTTAAAAATTGATGTGAAATAATTAAGTTCCCAACAATAAATCCATATGCCTTTCCACGTAAGTCCTTACATATCGTTCTCCTAAAAATGTCCCGACTCCCGTCATCAGCAAAATCCCATATAATTTAGCTTTCTTTGAGAACCAAATCACGTTCTACCACTTGTTTAGTCTCACGTTAGACTAATACCACTTTCTTTCTTCCCGACACTGGTCGGCTGATATTTCTTGTTTTTATGGAAATATCAGGAAATAAGGACAAGATCGTCGAAGATTAAGGACGAAGACGTAGCCTGATCGTGGGAGGACTAGAAGAATCACTTTTGGAACACTTTCGAATTATTTACTGTTATGGACGACTGTTTTGTATAACACTATAAGGGTGATAGTCTTTTGGGAACAAACAAACTACTTGTAATAACATTTCTAATTTCCGCACTCTTTCTATATTTACAAATGAATTTCCCGTTGCGATTACGTTTCCTTGTGAATAACGAGCCTTGGGTGACTTTGGATGGGAGAAATCCGAGGTCATTGGCAGTAATACCCAGAGTACGAAATAGGGGTGTTACAGAAGCCTCCTTTGGGGAGCCGGAATGCTCTGATCATTGCCCGGGTTTCCTAAAAATCAAGAGCAATCGGATTAAGGAAGTCATCCCCTTCAGATTCAATAACGCTTGGGCGGACCACCCAGCTTTCCTTGAAACCGTTCAGTGGGTCTGGAGTAACAGCGTATTTAGAGGATCGGCTATGTTCAAGCTCGTCCAAAAGCTCAAAAAGCTTAAGATCCCACTAAAAAAGCTTCAACAAGGCAGCCTTGAGTCTAGAGAAGCCGATATCAAAGTCAAGCAGGACAAGTTGAGGCTGATTCAAAATGATGTTATTGTTAGGCCTTTGGATAGAGGGCTGGCTCAGGAGGAAGAAGCGGCCCTTGCTGACCTGCGGGCTGCACTGGAAGTCAGGAGACTCGAGCTTCAACAGCAGGCCAAACTTCACTGGTTGAAGTTCCAAGATTCTTGCAGTAGCTTCTTTTATAACAGTATTAAGCAGAGGAAAGTTAAGAACAGCATTTCTTCGGTCGTGGACGACAATGGTAATACTCTTTGCGATGAAGCTGAGATCAGAAGGTTCATAGTTCGGCACTTTGACAGTTTCCTGGGAAAGAACAAAGCTTGTAGAGCTGCTGATTTTGACGTCCTCAAGGAGGGTAGATTTCTTGATGATAGCGATAGAGAGAACATGGTGAAGTTTTTTACTAAGGAGGATGTTCGTAAGGCCCTTTGGAGCATCAGCAAGAACAAAGCCCCGGGCCCGGACGGTTTCAACGCCCATTTCTTCAAGAAAGCTTGGAGCATCTTGGGCGACGATTTTACTGAGGCTGTTCTGGAATTTTTTGCCAGTGGTCGGTTATTGAAAGAAGTTGGTAATACCACCATTGCTCTTATCCCGAAGACTGCCAATCCTACCTTCATAGGCGAGTTCAGGCCTATTTCTTGTTGTAGCGTTATCAGCAAAGTTATTTCTAAGATGCTTGTCGAAAGATTGCAAATGGTCCTGCCTAAAGTCATAAGTTGCACTCAAGGGGCGTTTCTTAAGGGTCGAAGCATCAAGCACAACATAGCGGTTTGTCATGATATCGTTAAAAGCTATGGAAGGAAGAATGTTAGCCCGAGATGTGCCCTTAAAATTGATTTGAAGAAGGCATACGACATGGTGGAATGGGATTTTCTCGTGCAAATGATGGACAGGTTGGGGTTCCACCCGATTCTCATCAACTGGGTCAAAGAGTGCGTGGTCAATAGTCAGTTTACGATAAAAATTGGCAAGAGCTTTCATGGACACATCAAGGGCAAGAGGGGTTTAAGGCAGGGAGACCCGCTCTCTCCGTACTTGTTCGTGATAATCATGGAGTATTTGAGCAGGGCTTTTTCAAGGATGGCAAAGTTAGGGGCGTTCAAATATCATCCGGGGTGTGCTAGAGCAGAGGTTTCGAATTTGTGCTTCGTTGACGATCTGTTTGTTTTCAGCCATGGTAGTCAACGATCTGTGGAAGAAGTGAAAAGAGTCCTGGACATGTTCAGCGAGGTTTCCGGATTGGAAATCAACAAGGCAAAATCGAAGGTGTTCTCTGCTGGGCTGAATAACAATGCTGTGGCTGAGCTTGTGAGTTTGTTGGGAATGGAAGTGGGAAGCCTTCCGGTCAAGTACCTTGGGGTGCCGTTGAGTAGCATGAGACTGCACAAAAGTGATTATGCGGGGTTGCTTAGCAAGATAAGGGGCAGAATCAATTCATGGGCTTGCCGACATCTCTCTTATGCTGGGCGGCTCGAGGTGTTGCGAGCTGTGCTGTATGGCATACTAAGTTACTGGTGTCAAATTTTTATCCTCCCAAACAATATCATCAAGGACATTACCAAGTGCCTTCGCAACTTTCTCTAGAGTGGGCATTGCGAGGGCAAGAAAGCCCCAGTAGCTTGGAAGTTGGTGTGCCGCCCGAAGGAAGAAAGAGGGTTGGGTCTGAAGGATTTGAAGACGTGGAACAAAGCAAAGCTTCGCCGGTCTCATCTATGATATTGTGGAGGGGGCGGACGACGGATCAATCTGGTATGTGTGGGTTGCTAAAAATCACTTGAGGGCTGAAGATTTCTGGGAAGTAAGATGCAAGCATACAGCCAGCTCCTCTTGGCGCGCAGTTCTTGGTTTGAGGGACGAAATCAAGGCTTCTTTGGAGGTAGATGCAGGGCCGGCTGTTCTGATTGCAAGAAGGGGTAAGCTCGATGTTCAGGAGCTGTACCACAGCTGGAGAAGTAGGACAGATCAGGTGCAGTGGAAGGGACTGGTGTGGCAACGTTTGATCACCCCTCGATTAGCTTTTCATTTGTGGAAAGTCGTCAGCGGGGGCACCATGACGAAGGCGAGACTCTTCCGGGCTGGCCTTGTGCAAGAGGACAGCTGCGTGCTATGTAACGCAGGGGTGCAAGAAACTGAATCTCATTTGTGGTTTGCTTGTAGCTATTCAAGCAAAGTGCTGCAGGAAGTCCTAAGTTAGGCTAAGATTTACATGATATCAAGCAGTATTGAAGACTGGTTTGAGCAAGCCAAGACCTTGAAAGGCAAGAACTCCCTTAGATTTCAGCTATGGTGTGCGTGCTATAGTGTAGTTGTTAACAATATTTGGTATGCTAGGAATAGGTTCATTTTTCATAATGAGCTAGTGGAGAAGTCCTTATGTGCTAGAAAGTGTATTATTTTTGTTAGAAATTGCCTAAAAGCGAGATTTAAGGCAAAGACGAGAGCGGAGAGAAATCTCCTAGCTAAACTAGATATTGAAAACGATGTAACTAACTAGCCTCGTGCTAGCATTTTTGTCCGGCCACGTTTGTGAATAAAATAACCCTTTTTTATTCAAAAAAAAAACAATAACATGGATATGAGTAATATTTATGGAAAATGGCCCCTCTAAGAAAATATAAATCCTAACAAAATATAAAACTTTCTATACAACTAAATTCCAATATAATCTTTTATGATTTCGACTTCCATTGTTTTTTTCCCTGGATATCTTGTCTATATATATATATAATTCAGATCGAAAACAATAACAAAAAGTTGAATTGGAGCCTAGCAATCAATTGGACTCAGATTTTTGTATATACTTGTTTGGGGGGAATATATATATACTTGTTTATGAGGGATATATACCCGTTTGCAACTTCTAGATATTAAAACAAATATAATAAATGTTTATATATATTCTTGTTTGGTAGAGATATATAATATATTGGTTAGTTATTGTACGTTATAATATGCATGTTTTTATATCCGGGTTTTTTAAGTCTTAGGTAGAAATGTTTCCGATAATTAAGTGGATTAGTAGAGTCCTAATAGCTAATTTGAGGGATATATTAAAACCCGGAATGCCCTGAAAAACGAAATGGAGAATCTCATCGAAATGGACTAGATGTTGCACTGCAGAAAATTGTGATGTGCACGTAAGTATCAACTCCTATAATTTTTGTGGTTTCCCAATTCAAAGGTTGACATAAATACAAACACTAAACAATGCACATTGCACTCGATCGAAAAAAACAATGCACATTGCATATGATATAATAGCGATGTTGGATTCTTGCATGTGATGCCCTTCCTTTTCAGATTTCACTTTGTCTAATTTCATTAATTCTTTGGTACGTTCTCTAACCCACTTTCTGATCATACTTAACAGAGATGATCACTAACTAGCTATATCGATCCATATTCAATTATTCATATGCAGGCAAAAGCCAGCATATATCACATTCAATTTGGTATCATATCCCCAATTCCACCAACATATTATGCAACCAAACTATGTGTGTGTCATTTTCCTTCCATATATATATTTTGTTAAAAAGATGCATGCATTAAGGATCAATAATGCTTGCTATTTCAATCAAAAAAAAAAAAATAATACTCGCTATAGATCACTAACTTGAATCAATTCAAGAATCATTTTGTCTTCTTTTCGATTATTTTCTTTCTTTTTAGTATACTTCTTCAAGTTGAATTTGCATCTAGCTTGTTCAAAAAATGAAAATACCCATACATTTATCAAATAAATACATGAATACATCCATAGATATTGCGAGTTTTTGTTGGGCGAATGTAAGATTTCGAAAAGGTAAATTTTACGAAATCACCCAATAAAATAGACATTTATATACCAAATTAAACCAGTGAAACCACCCATATATGATAACTTAATTACAATAAAGTATCCACAAACTTGTTTTGTTAGCGAAAAACACTAACCTCCTCTATCATGTTAAATCATCCTCTATTGACAGGATGAATTATTTTGGAACAGTTAATCAAAGTTAGAGAATATGAACAAATGTAATTATATTATGTGAATATTAATAGCAAAGAGGTGACTTCACTTTTATACTCTTTCGGTTGTTTATATTTGATGTTTTAGTGTTTCAACCTTAAATTAAGAAAGCCTATAAAATTACTTATTCTATCATATTATTAGTTTACGGAGTGAATCTTTTGAGATATTTGTAAAGTGTAAATTCAAAAAAAGTTATGTAATAAAATTGTAGAACATCAAATATTTCTTAAGAAATACAATAGATCGACTAAAATATCAAATATAACCAAATGGATAGAGTATTTAATGGTTCTCACCAAAAACTCTATACAAAACTGAATTCACTAATCGATCATTGAATTAGCTTATTCATTTGATGTGGAGCTGAATACTGTGGTTCATAGCTTCACAATTACTTAATATAAGCAATAAATGTATAATATGATAATATCACATCACATACAAATCAATTCTTGTAAGAAAAGCCAGCTAGCTAATTGGCAAAATGATTTTCATCAATATATAGATCCGAACATCAAGAATCGATCATGTAATATTTTTTCCCCAAAGAAAAGAACGAATCATGTAATAATGCTGTAATTGATATATTGATACCTTTAGGCTATCCAAGCCCAACAACAATTCTATGATATATTATCATTTTCATAGTAGAAAATATTCTCTTTTCTTAAAGAGTTTTTGACCGTTGAGTTTGGAGAATGCGAACGTTCTACATTATGAGATCCCTCTAATAATTTCTATCATACATTCATACATACTTGTTGTGGAGATAGACACCAAAGTTGAATAATTATTCTTCTTGAAAACAACAACGTATGTGACTCGAATTTATGATGTCTGTACAGATTTTGAAATCATGCACCTCTATAATTCAAACATCAATTCATGCTTCAAGGCAACTTCTCCGTCATACTAATATTTAGATGTTTCCACTTAGTTTATATACAGTTAAACCTCTATAAATTAATAGAGTTGGGATCGGGGTATTTTATTATTTTATCGAGATATTAATTCATCGATAAATTAATAAATATTAATTTATAGAGATTTTAGCGATAAATGCTGATGGTTAAAGTTGATGAAGCTGAAGATGATACAATTCCTTTGGAACCAGTCTCGCGAAAGGAAGCACTTATCGCGTTCAGGACTCTTCACAACTTTTTGGTGCAGTTTGAGAATACAACGCCAGAAATGTTAGATACAATAAGACAAGTTAGAGATATTCTTCAAGTAGACTTAAGTTTTAAGAAAAAACAATCAACAATAGAATCATATTTTACTAAGTTTTGATAGTATTATTAGTTATATTTATGTAATTTTTAGATAATTATTAATTTATGATTTTATTGGGACCTTTATACTTCTATAATGCTTTTTTTAAATTTATTATCTTATTATCTTATCGAATATCGTTAAATTTTACACTAGCCCAAGTTGGGACCGGAGAAAAATAATAATTTATCGAGTTTATTAATTTATCGAGTATTATTTTATGGAGGTTCTACTGTAGTATGCTGTTTTATTTCCAAAGTCACGAAGCAAAATCATTTCACACCCTCGAAAAGAAGTTTAAGTCAATCAGGAACTTTCGGGTGTAGTGAAAAACATGAGCCCCATCGAGCCGTCTATTTTGCATAATGATATGTACATGTAAGAGTTCCTATCTAGAACACGACTTTAATCACATGCAAACAAAAAGAAGAAGAAACTTGAACAACATTGGATGCAATTTGCAAATCAAAGTAAAGTCTGCATGGCAAAATTTCCCGTGTGACAGTTTTGACATAAAAATTAGTAGTACGTAACACTATTATTATTACTCTAATAATTTTAGGTAGGGAGTTCAGTGTTCTCTAGGTCGGGTTGGATTATTATTATTCTAATAATTTTAGGTAGGGTGTTCTCTAGGCCGGATTGGATTTATAAGCCTACAAAATACATAGTTTACACGAATTTAATATAAGTCAAATGATAAAAAGATTTAGAATAATAAGGAACAGAGCATTGAGAAATAAATTACAGATAGATAATAGCAAAGACTTGTTTATTCACCTTGATTCTTACATAATTGATTCCAGAGTCCAGAGCATTAGTATATGCTAATTTTATGTGCTCACTTCGATTGGTGTTTTTTTCCAAGTTTCAGAAAGGATGGCTACAATTGGACCATTAGAAACTAGACCCAAATAATAAAGCAAGATCTGAATGTCTTAATCAGATTAAAAAGGCCCAATAAGTCCAAACATTCTCGAAAAAATGTCCAACAAGTCTGTTAGGATCGGTGTTAGTATACAGACACTGTTACCTCCTAGGTAACAGTGAACTGGGCAGCGGAAATTGTAAAACAATACTAACACAAGCAAGTAACAGTGGGTTGACACGATTACTTATAGTGGAAACCCTCAAACAACCAACTAGTTGTTTAAGAGAAAAACCACTCCCTCGTTAGAGGAGTTTGAACAATCACTTTTATTAATGCCAATTACAAGTTCCTTCAAGGCAAACAGGGACTTCAAGTAGTCTAATCCAATCCCAAGATTATGCACCTACAAACCCCAGTTTCTCAGCCTAAGAAACAAGTATAACAAAAACTAAGAATGATTACCAAAACCTTCAACGAAGCTTTCTTCTTCTTCTTTGCTCTTCTCGAGCACTTCTCTTCTCAAGCTCTTCTCTTCTCTTCTTTTTGTAATCGGTGGTTTTCTCAACCTCAACTCAATCATATTTATAGGCTAATCCAACGTGAGATATGATCCCATACTCATATATCCACGTGTGTTTATCCCATAAATAATCAGATTCTTCTTCAACAAACTCTATCATATCTTCTCTTGATCTTATCTTCTTCAACAACTCTATCATATCTTCTCATGATCTTATCTTCTTCCCAAATCTTTTCATAGTTGTTGGATGTGATCTTCTTGATATTCCCACGTGTTTCTAGGCCCATTTAAGCCCATAAACACGGCTAATTAGGGTTTCCGTCGAATACCCTACGCGCTTACTAAGTATAGTAAGGCACTGCTCTACAGACGCTGCTGTTCCCTCACGCTGTTCCCTCACAACAACTTTCTTTCTTCCTTGGTTATTTTTCCTGTAATCAATACACTCAAACACAAGGTTAAATGATAGAGAGTTTGTCATCTTCAAAACAAGAGAATGATGTCGTTGAACTCATGGTAACAGTTAACTGTTTCCCCGGAGGTAACAGTGTAACTGTTTCCCTGGTTCAAACGTCATCTTGTGGATAGTAATATTGTTAACTTGGTACCAGTCTATCTGTTCCCAGCGACTGTTACCCATGAGAACAAATGACTATCCAACAAAGTCCAAACTATAGGCGTGTCAATTTGTCAATCTTCCTTCAATGCACTAATGAAGATAATATAATTTCGCAAACTTGAATTAAGAAGCATCATTTTTTCTTTTTAAAAAACGATTGCATCCTTTTGTTTAATTTAGTCAATTTGCTTCAAGTCGGCATTTAACTTTCTTCTCACATCGCATATAATTCTATTATTCTAGAAAAGCTAGATACTATTTGGCAAAATGATTAACATGAACATAGGCCCAAACGTCAGGAATCATGCAATGATTAGGGGGTCTCATATACAAAATTCCATGCTTGATGAACACATTTTACGCTCCAGAACTTTGGTTTGTTTTACCTTCCATTATATTTTGTAGTGACATCTTTGCTCATTATCTTAGCTGGACTTCCTATCTTAGTGGCGACGAAGGGCTTGTTGGCGGAGGTGGTGAAGATTGTGAGGGCGAGATGGAGGAGACTAGGAGAGGGATGGTGTGGCCTTTGGACATGAAAGGGAAGAGCACAATATGAGGTTGGGGTTCCATGTTCTTCTATGGGGGGTATTTTTGTGAGATTTGAATTCTTTGGGCGGTCTTGAAGATGAATGGTACGAAGTGGGGAGTGGTTTTTTATAGGGGCAAAGAGTAGGATCAATGGATATGGAAGAAAGTGATCATCATAAATGACATTATCACTCGAGATCATAAAATATTCGAGCAATTATGATTTGTACGTAGGAGGTTGTACAATATGTTGTAATTAATAAAGATTATACGATATGATCCTACGAATGAAGACAAATTTGGCCTTGTCATGCACTTAACTACCCATCTGGAACAATAATGGTATGTTAAAACGATTTCGGAATAGTAGTTCAACAGCTCCACCCTATTTAAAATGTGATTAGCGTAGCTTTTTGCTTACAAATTTGTTAATCTGATAACCTCGTTGACAGATACAGTTCTTTCTCCTCTCTTGGGTTGTTGAGTTTTCAAGTTTCAGAAGTTTCAAGAAATGGATGGCTACAACAACCAGCAACGTATCACCGGTGAGCAACTTTCTTTTTCTCTCACTTTGTATGATATCTACAAATCATTATATAGGGGATGCATCGAAAGAACATGGTAATCACCCCAAGATCGGATTGATTACAAAAATCTGTCTGTTTACCATGTGTCGCAGAGACTGAATATGGATCACAAATGAGTACAGGAGAAACAAACACAACTAACAATGGTGCACAATCGTTTCCACCCCCACCGATGGGATACCCTACGAAGGAAACCGAGCTGAACGGGGTTGAGCCACCCGTTGAGACGAGGTCAAAGGGCGATGGCTTCTGGAAGGGATGGTAAGCTTTAATGAGGTTTCTGATTGCTATTGGGTTTATAACTTTGTATTGTTTGATGATTGGGCGATTAGAGGTAATTTGTTTTGGTATGTGGTTTATCTATAGTTGTGCAGGGTTGTGTTGCTGTTGTGCCCTGGATATGTGCTTCTGATGAGGACTGCAACCACAAAGCTGAATAATCATACGCTTAACTTACTGTTGAAATATTTTGTGTTCAATAAGTTTGAATTCGTGGGCTTGGGTTTTGTTTGTTTTCATTAGAACTTCAAATTTGATCATGTACTTGCTGCTTTCTCAGCACCCTTTATCCATTTCTTATTTGTACAAGTTATTGCTTCTAGCTTCATGTATAGAAGTGTTCGAGATTTGATGAACAAGCATTCAAACAAAAAAAAACATACAAGCTAGAAATGAATCGAATCACAAATAATCTATAATGGCAACAGAAGTAAACTTTGGTATGAATCGACTAAACTTCCAATCCAATGAAGGAACAAGAAGAAACCATCCCTAATACTATGGCATCAAATGCAAGCTACTCCAGTTATCATCTTTAGCCAATGGTTCAATCACAATTTCCTACTAATAGAAACACTCAATTTTCACTGTCAATTCACATTGACAGCAAAATGAACACTCAGTTTTAACTCTCAATTGACATTGCAAGCACAATAAACACTCACTTTTCCTGCACACAGCATCAACTGTTGTCTGAATGATTAATCAAATCAAACAACCAACCAACCAACCAAATCAAATGCATAAACCAGAGACGCAGATAATAGATTAGGAAAAGATAATGAACTGTCACATTGATTAAATAACAGTATCCGGAAATCCAAAACAAAAAAAAGAAAACGAGCAGATCTCAAAATCTCTAGAACTCGCAACAACACCAAAACAATCGCTCTAGAACCTGAGCTTGGAGAAGAACCACCTATTCTTGCCAGTCTTGAACCTCTCCTCAAACCTCGCCTTGGTCTCCTTGGCAGCGGCGATCTTCTTATCCCTGGTCTCAAGAGCGTCGACGCTGACGACGTCCTTGAGATCCACATCGAGCGTGTACCGAGTCGGCATGATGTGGTTGTAATTCACCAGCTTCACGAAGCATTTCACGCGAGACTTCTTCGCCTGCTTCTTCATCGAGTCCTTCCGGATCACCTTCTTCGGGTACTTGGAGATTCCGGCCACCAGACAGTGCCCGTAATGGCGGTCCTTCACTCCGTCGTCGAATTGGCGGACGATCACGGCCTTCCTTCCGGCGTACCGCCCTTGGAGGAGGACCACCGCCTTTCCTGGCTTCAGGAATTTCACCATTTTTGACGACTCCGCCTCCTTCTCTGTGATTGTGGTTGTGTTTGTTCTCGCAGAGCACGGCTAGGGTTTGTTTTGGGATTTATCGTTAGCAGATGCGAGATAGATTTACGTTAATGCCCTCCGCTGCACTAGGGTTTTTGTTACTGATCCACGTATTATTAATTGGGCCATTTGAAGGACTGGGCCCAAGGAAATGGATAGGCTCATTAAGCCCAATCAAACAATTGTGTTGATATTCGAATATGTGAACACTTGTTCAAGGGCTAAACTTACTTACACTTACAATTACAAATAGTCTTGCTCATTGCTATCTACGTTCTTGTTCAGTTGTTCATGATGTAAGTGAAAGATATAGATGATATATTTAAAGATTTTGTTATTGGCAATATGACAAAGATAGTTTTCAATTGAAAGATGTAAAAAAACACTCCTACTAAGCAAATAAGAGGTTGTGAAATGTATGGAACAATCCATTTCACTACATAGCATTAACTAGGTTACAACATACAAACTTCTCTTGTCATTATCATGTTGTTATCTTGAACTCTTCAAGGAGTGATTCCAATGCAAGCCAAGAAGACCCTCCTTCATCCATTGCTTTCTTAGCATCTTCACCCACCTCCTTCGCCTTCTTCCTTGCCGACTTCCCCATCACTCCTTCCATTAACTCTCTCACCGTCTTCTCCAACCCATCCGACTTCACAAAGCCTCTCACCGACCCATCACACGTCTCCACTCGAATCCCCATCTTAATCTCCTCGACCACCATCCTCGCGTTTAGATGCTGCTCCGCCATCATGGGCCAAGCCAGTATCGGTACACACGCGCATATGCTTTCAATAACCGAATTCCACCCGCAATGACTCAAAAACCCTTGAACCGCCTCATGATCAAGCACTCGTCTTTGGTCGACCCAATCCCTGACCACCAAGCCTCTATCCTTCACTCTTTCCACGAACCCATCAACGATCTCATCTTGTTCTTGATTCGGCCTCACTACCCACAAGAAACTCACCTCAGATCTCTCTAACCCTAGTGTTATCTCCTTCATTTGTTCACTTGACACCTCAGCTTGTGTCCCGAATGCAATATACAAAACCTGAACCCCTTGTTCATGCTTTTGGTCCATCCATTTGACCCAACTCGGCTTTTCACACCCTTCTTCTTCACATCTCTTCTTCTTGGGCTCAGCCAAGCACAAGGGCCCGACGGGCCAAGCTCTCGGCGCAAGATTGACGTTGTAATCAACAAAGCGGGGTTCAAGCTCATAGAAGCTATTAACCAACAGGCCTGAGCTAGAGACAGTAGCAATCGCCATCTCCATTACATGATCAAAGTCTTCGCCACTCGGTTCTCGTTGGTTGAACGGATAGGACATGTCGTTTCTAGTGATGTTGATCCAGGGGAAATCAGGGACTGTTATGGGCTCATCGTCGGGCTCGGGCCCGGCGAGAAGTCTCTTCATCCCAACAACTCTTGAAACGGTCATGGCATAGTAGTTCATGCCGTAGAAAGCCAACCTTGGGATGCTGAACTTGTTGGCTGATTGTAGTGTCCAAGGGAGGAAGCCGTCTGAGACCATGAGCTTGACATTGGTCAGGTTTTCGAGGGACTGCTCGAATTCGGGTTGGAGGAGTTTGGTTGAGTCGGCAAAGGAGTAGAAGAGTGACATGGATGGGAGCTTGTCCGTGCTCTCGACGCCTCGTGGGATTCCCGGGGCGTTGGGGGCGAAAGGAAGGGAAATGATGGAGATGTCGACGTCGGAGAGGGAGGTGGCGATGAAGGGCTTGTTGGCCGGGGTGGTGAAGATCGTGACGGCGAGTTGGCGGCGGAGGAGGAGGCGGGCGAGGTGGAGGAGCGGGATGGTGTGGCCTTTGGACATGAAAGGGAAGAGCACAATGTGAGGTTTAGAGGCCATGTTCTTTCTTAAGGGTGTTTTTGTGAGATTTGAGAGTTTGGGCTATATTTTTGGATGTGAAGGATGTGGAATGGGGAGTGTTGATTTATAGAGTGGGCGGAGTCATAAGTATTGGGGGAAGGCTTTTGAGCGGTGGAGATGGAAGAAAGTGACTGAAAATTGTCATCTTTCATTGCTTTGGATCGTTACCGAAGTTGACGTGACGAGATTTGATTCTAATGCAATAAATGCAAACTTTTTTAGGCGTCAATTTCAGTTACTTAAGGCGTGTAATAAATACGGTAGTAATGTTTCCTTGGGAGTCATGTTACTTAAGATAGCGCAAATGTAGACTACCGAGTAGCGTTGCAACATAGTTACATAAGTTTACAAGTGTAAATCCATACAAAAATCCAGCGGGTATGTTTTGATTAATAGTCTTCATATAGTCTTTTCTTTTCCATATATAGAAGACGTTTGAATCATGATAGTGAGAAAGAGGAATTCGAACTCCTGACCGAATGGTGACGAACGTTATCTCCTACCGGCCTTTCAAATCTATTTGGCTTGTTTCATGGCACTTTATACGTCCAAATTTACAAGAACCAGAGACTAGTACCAGACAACTAAATTGCAAACAAAAGGAAAGAAAGAGAGAAAATGAGACGTGTGTGACCACAGAAGCTTCTTGCATCACATACAAGTTGATATTGTCTTCAAAAGTGCAAGTTAGGTCCCCTTTTTTTGTCTGGGCTATTACTGGTTTACGTTTGGGAGAATTAAGTACTTGTGTCACTAATGTACATGTGGTGGCGATCAACGCCAAGATAATTTTATAAGGAGGCGTGTTTGGATTGAGAACAAGTCGGGCATGCAACAAGAAAAATGTAGTGCATGTCTTTGTCCAAATATATACATCTCAATTTGTTAGATCGACGGGGCTTCTTCAAATTTCAATTTAACGTTACAACTTTAAGTTGTATGTTTTGATGGTCAGAAAGACAAAAAAAAACAATGTAAGTAATGGTCAGAGATCACATGAGAACAGTTTTTTTTTTTTTTTTGAGCAAACATGAGAACAGTTGCTACGTACACAGTCGTGTATGGTATCTATATATATAGACTTCACTGAACTCATATCATGGCAATGGCTCTGATTTGGTGAATTACACTTAGAGACTGATTACTTATGAGGCAGGCCCAAGTAAGACCATTGGGCTGGAGACCCATTATCCAGGGCAGCCCGCCGTTTATAGTCTTATGCAAAGTTAATATACATTCAATTTAGTTAGTGCAAATTACTTACTCCGGGAGGATTTACCTAATATCAATTTAATCCAATATAAAAATCCTAATCTATACTATATATTAAAGCCGGAGAATTTCGAGCCTCCACGTTAATTCTGGCCCCACTTGATTAACAATCACTACTAGAAAATGCGGCCTTTTTCGACACATTTGGAACGACACTAAAGACTTGTGTCGGTAAAAAAACGCGCGTGAACTGTCCCGCTAAAATTACGACACACTAAGGTGTCGCAAATTACCGACACTCTTTAATGTCACAATTTATCAAAATTATGACATTTGTTGGTGTCGGTAAAGTCCAAAAAAATATATTGTCATTAACGACACACCGTGTTGTCAAAAAATATAAGTTAAAAAAAAACCTACAAATGAATAACAATAAAAAAAAATACACAATATAGCTGTCTGGTCTTCCACTCTTCCCCGACGTTCACAGACTTCTCCGGCAAACCTTCACGTCGACGATTACGAGTCTTCTCCGACAAAGTTTATCTCAGGCCGACGGTTCTGGTGATGTTGTTTCTCTCTGAGCCGTTTTTTCTCTTTTGTGTTGGGGTATTATGTTGACATTTCGAGATTTAGGGTTTTTGATTTCCTTTGCTTTATATTAGCCTGAATCAGGGATCTCGCAATTTTCCTTTGCTTTTGGCTGAATCAGGGATCTCCCGGAACTCAGGCGTTGCTCTCCAATTCCAACTTCTCCCAATTTGATTGGACCCTAGGGTTTCTTCTTCGATTTCCATCTGGTTAGTTTATTCATCTTCTTCTACAATTGACGGTATTGACATTTCATTCTTTATCTTTCTCTTTGTTCGACTAGACTTGTGTGAACATCCGATTTGAGTTGAACATCTTACAACAAATTGCTTGTTTTTTCGTTTCAATTTCAAAAGCAGTACATTGTATCTGGATTCTATTCTTCTCATCGTCTGCTCTTCTCAGTCAAGGTTTTAATCAATAGAGGTAAGAAAAGGTGCTTCTTCGATCTCCAAACTCAGTTTCTATTTTTTTGGATTTAGATTGATACTGTGATTCAGATTTCTGGTGTTTTGGAACATTAATCGCTTCCTTCTCTAGAGTTTAGAGTTTGTGACTGTTGATTGGACTTTTTGATAGAACATATGTGCGCCAATCATGAAATTTGCTTATGTAGATTAAGTGCTTGTTTGTTGTCTGATCTGATGATGATTTGGTGTGACATTTTGTGCCTGCATTCTTGCTTGAATTGTGCTTACTTGCTGATGTTTTGCCTAGGTAAGCTTTTTGATTTTTATAGCTATGATATGATAGCTTTTTGATTTTTCTTTGCTTTTGCCTGCATTCTAGGCAATGTAAGAACATCAACCTTATTATTGTCTCCATGAGACTAATACTACTGACTGATCAGAGTCATTATATGAGACTAATAGTACGTACAAATCAGAGTCATTATATGAGACTAATCAGAGTCATTGTACAGATGATGTTTTGGCTTAAGTTTCATCCTAATACATGAAATTCCATTTATCCTTCGCATACTAGTTATGCTTGAGCCAGTCTCTATTAATCTAGAGTATTTGCTCCTACTTTTCAGGACAATCAATCTAGAGTAGAACACTTTTTGAGATTTCTATAGTTCAAGTTTCTGCTTATCAATTTATCAACTTATAGCTCCAAGTGGGCTCGCACCTGAGTGTATAATCACATTGATTAGTGCTACCTCATCTAATGATTAGTATTTAGTTTATATTATTATCTCTTGCCTTTTCTTTTTCCATTTCTTAATCATATCGCATCTTGTAGCTATGCTTTTTGTGTTTTCTTCTTTAATTGATCAATTTGGAGTTTGCTCTAATTAAGAGTTTATCATGTTTGTATTTATTCTTGTAAATAGCAAAACAGTAGTTTGTGGTTTCTCACCCTCATCTGAACAGCAGAAATGAATAGTGAATTTATAGTCTCTATGAATAGTGAATTTCTGCCTTCTTGATCCAAAGATACTGCAGGAGTCAAAGGCCAAAATGACGCTATTGATGCTAGTGTTCCAACTTCACTTTTTATTTTTTTTGAGGTGTAGATGATTTTGTACAGCTCAGATGATCCTCTTCTTTGTAATCATTCATCACTTTGTGCATTAAAATTTTCTAGTTCATCCTAATCATCAATGGGAATGTCTTCACTACGATCAGAAATAGATCCTGCATTTACATCTGTAATAGAGCATGCCATTAGCAATCCCTCGGAATGCTAAAAATGATAATAGCATGAATGTTGAATCAGATACACTAAAATTTTCATGAAATAGATCCTGTAGTATCTTTGGATCAAGAAGGCAATTTTTTAGGCAATCTCAGTAAGTACAGAAATGTAGCATCATGTCAGAATACAACACCACCATTAAATTCAATAAACATGTACCCCTTCCATCACCCCCTCTTAACAGGAATGTTCTTAGCATTTTTGTTCTAAGTTAAAGGGTTTTTGAACGGCCTTTCTAATTAAAAATGTTTGATTTGTTGCTTTTGTGTGCTGAGTTTTTATACGTTTCCCTTTTTATTTTTTTACAATTTGACTAGCAATCCCCATTAAGTAATGGTATATAAAGATGTATTGATACTGTTTGTGGTTGTGCAGGCTTAACAAACATCAAGTGGCAAGGAAAAAAACTTCTTCTACTGAGAAAGCTGGTATTTCCTCTCCCATCAATGTTGTTTTATTTCTTTTAGCAAAATAGCTATTTCCTCTTCCATTCAGAAAAGATTGGCATCAATGCAAATGATAAATCAGTACCCTTATTTCCTCTCCCATCAATGTTGTTTTATTTCTTTTAGCTAATTGGCATCAATGCTAATGATCTTGGTAGCAATTATTTCTGATTTGCTAGAATATGACCTCCATCTCATCTGAGTACCCTTGTTTTGTTCTCATTTTTCCCATTCAGAAAAGATTGAATGTTTTGTTTTCTGAATATATATTCTATAAGCTATCACTTCTCAGCCAGGCTTCTGATATTACAGTGTACTGGTTCCAATATACAGGTACCCTGCAATTAACAAGCCTTATTCACTGGCTGTAATGAAAACACACAAAACAGTACCAAACCAAATTGCAATCTAGTGTGAGAGCAAGTTGCAATCTAAGGAAGGGCTTCTTTCTTTCCAGGTCTTCACACTATTTCATCATCACAGCTGTGCTTTGCCTGGTGATATAAAAAGGGCAAATCCTCTTGGTAAGTAAGTTTTTAACACCCTCATTTACTACTTGAATTTCACTACTATTATGTTTCACTTGAGTGTTACTTTCTGATAAGAATAAAGACTGCAACATTCGTCATCCTTGTCCTTTGTTCTTTCTAGCTCACAAAATTAGAAAGCATGATTACATTTTCTTCCATGACTGAGAAAGCATGATTTAAGTTATAAAGTTATAAAGTTCCAGAATAGTGTCTTTAAATCATAATAGGATGATTACATTTTCATCTAAGTTGTGAGTTCAGTCAGACTTTAGTTTTTGGTTATCCTCACAAATTTAGAAACATAAACTGACTTATGTAAGCATCAGGAATTAGAGTAGTGGCTTTCAGTTTTTGGTTGTGAGTTCAGTCAGACTTCAGTTGTGAGTCTAGTCAGACTTCAGCTTTCTCTTCCAATTGTGTTATGATCATTGAGTCTCACTGAATTGTGGTGAATTTTCGTATTAATAGTGTATTACAGTAGTGGCTTTGGAATATTGAATATACTGGGATTGGTACCTTGGTGGAATGGTTGAGAGTTTGCCCTCATATAGTGGCTTTGGAATTTAGACTGAGGAGGTGATATGTAATTCTTCTTTTTTCTGCAATGAGCTGTTAGTTTTGTACTTGGGGTGGATCAAGAATGGGTTTATGCTTGCTTCAAAGAAATGAGTAAGATTGGAACAAGGTCAGAAATTATATACATACTCATTATAAACTCCTAGGAATTGCACAGGTTCTTGGTATAAGCTGTATTGCAAGTAGACTCAAGTTTACTAGTGTCCTCAGACATTAGACAGAGGTAAAAACAATAAGAAATTCCGGCTCATTGTCTGAATTTGTCATGTTGGTTTTCTCTGCAGCCAAAGAAGGCAGAGGACAAGAGACAGTAATTCGGCTCCTTCTACAGTTCAGAAATGCTCTCTATTCAATTGGGATTGTGATGTTTTTTTGCATCTTTGAGTTTACTTTTGGGATATTGTAGAACTTTCTAGGTTGGAACAATTTGAGTTTATTAATGAAATGGTCTTGAATGTGAACAATGGGATATTGTAGAACTTTGATATGAACTATTATTATAATATATAAAATCTTCTTAAGTACTATGAATGTCTTGAATGAAATGATGCATTCGAAATTTACAAAATAGCAGGGACCATAATTTTTGTATTTGAATGGTATATAAGACTGTGTAAGTAATATTCGACACCTTATAATGTCTATGTAATTTTCGACACCTAAATATGTCGGAATTGGCTTCATGTAATTTCACATGGGATTTACAAGTTTAGACACTCTAGGGTGTCGAAAATGGCTTAAAATAGTGACACTTTTAGGTGTCAATAAATTAAATGTAAATTTCAACACCCAGAGTGTCATAAAATTTTACGACACTCCAAGTTGTCGTTATTTACGCACTGACACCGTTTTTCTCGTCACTTAGCCTTTGTGTCGGTTCTTAAATTCTCGACACCTTAGGGTGTCGAAAATGGCCTTATAATCTGTCGAAAATGACCGTGTTTTCTAGTAGTGAATTTTATATGTTTTATTTTTCGTAATTATCTAATCTTTAATTTTATCTTTTTTCTTACCCATCAAATATCTATCTTTAAAGCCATATTATTTATCTTTAATTTTTTTTTAATTTTCTAACCTTTAGTTTTATCATTTTTCTTACTCATCTAATATCTATCTTTGAAACAATAATACCCATCTTTAAAATTTCCTTCTATAAAAGATACAATACATATTAATTAACTTAACTTTTCAATTCTCTTTTTAATCTATTTATATATAAGAATTAATATATAGTATAGATTACGGTTGATACACAAATTAACAAAAAAAAAATGATCATTACCCGTACATGGTACGGGTCTTCAACTAGTTAACATAAAAATCTAAACTAATAGAATGATCTAGGCTGCCGATATTTTTTTTGAGCATCATCTAAGCCGTTACTTAATTAGGAAACGAAAATTTCCCGACCCAAAAAATATATTCCTAATATCAATTTAATCAAGTATAACGATCCTACTTATCACAAAGAAAATAATCTAGGCCGTTACTAATTTTTTTAGCTTGATCTAGGACTTAATAAAAGATTAGTTTAACCCCCGTACCATGTAAGGGTAATGTAATTATAAACCCAATATAATATAGATATGATTTAGTAAATATTATTATTTAATAAAAATTAAGATAAAATCGGAAAATACAATTATGATTTTTCGTTTTTTTATAATTTTGAAAAAGTCCGAATTTTAAAAAATAAATAATTAGACTATATCTATATTTCTTTTTTTTTACGATAAAGATCATGTTTTATTAATAACAATATACATATATGTATATATTAGATCGATGTTCTTATAGATGATAGATCTTTCTAGGTGTTATATCTTAAATTATATCTTTTTATAGATATCTTTCTATATGTTCTTTAAAATTATCAAATCATATATATTTATCTTTCTATTGTGATTAATGTTTTTTTGTAAACACAAGGGCCCGGTTGATTATTTTAATAAAGATATGACATGTGGCGCAATTTTCTGTGAAGACTTTGTCTCCGCTTTATACTATAGATAGTATAGATATTTTAGATTTGTTGAGATCCACACATACATACATGTATATATAAAAAGGCCTTTCGTATGTTTTCTCAGCTAGCAAAAAAATCACTTTGTTTTCCTTCAACACCAAGTTCTTCCGATCAACAAATTCTCCAAACTTGTAACTTAGGCACCAATATGTTGAAGTTTTCTCCGACGCAGAGCTACGGCTACCTCACCTCTGACGACGACTTCGACATCAAGTTTCACTCCACCTTTGATGAGGAAGATTACAAGTGGGCCGATTCTGTCATCATCTACGACGAGGAGGAGCAAACTCCGGCCACTACGGGACCCGAAGATGGTCTGCCACAGGAGTTAGCCGTCCCGGTCGCCGCCAGTCCGCCACCAACTGTGGACGTGGACGCCGCCCCCAGGCTAAAGTAAAACGTTGGTCCATGGAAGAGCATGAGTACGTACTCCACTTAATTTCATATGACTATGCATGGAACTTTTTTATTCTTTTTGTTGATGCGTTGAATACTTAGATGTAGTATATCTTATCAGATTTTGTTGCTTTGTTGATGTTGATTCTCTAATTGATAGATGCAAGATTGAAATACAATTTAGGGTTTGCTACGCTTTATATATACGGTTTTTCTATTGTGTGCCCTAAGGGCACATGATAAGCATACCAAAAACAGAAACTAAAATCCTAAAAAGGAAAGAGTGCACCCGTCACAAAAAAGATTTAAAAACAAAAAATTGAAGATTTATCAAATATTTCCATTATTAGCTGCTTAAGGGCACATAATAGAAAAATCGTTATATAAAACGTACTTTTTTATAAAAAATATACTTTTTTTTAATCTCAAAAATTCATAAAAATAGCTAGATAAACGTACTGATGATGACATTCATATATATTCCAAAATAAACGTACTTGTGATTTGATAGTTAACAGAATCAATGCATATGATTTCATATGAATTTTGTTGTCGATTCCATCAGCAATGTTGCTTAGTTGATGCTAATTCTCTATCAACTAGTATATGACTCGTACCTTGTACAGGGGTGTTAATTATTTATTTATTGCTTTGTGTATGAATTTACTATAACAATTACAAATATTATCCTATGTATACTTTGTTTTATAAAGACGCTTATTTTTCGCATTATAAAATGACATAATTCTTGTATATCATCATATATATAAATAAATTTTATTTATGTAGTTAATTTTTATACATACATAAACATATATTTAAATAATTGTGGAAGAATGAAATAAGATATGCATTATCACATTTTGTTAACAATTGATACAAATCTTTTGGTATTTAAATTAAATTATGTAAATTAACTTATATAATAAAATGAATAAGTTTAAATAAAATTTGGATTAATATATTATAATATTAACAATATAGATATTATTTAATAAGTTAAATAGAAAACTAAATTATCTCGTATATCTATGTTATTTTTCCTGCAAAATAATTAAATAATAAGTATATAAAAATGTAATGAAAATGTGAGCGAATTATTATCTTAATTAAGAAATCTACCTTTGTTTTCTAAAGTGTAATCAATATGCAATATTAGTGATGTATATGTTAAATATAACATATACTTATTCTATTGATAATTTTAATATGATATGATAGTAAAAATGTATTTAATATATTGTTTTAATAGATTGAATATTTGTCTTAAATATAGTGGTAGAATTTCCTACCGTTGATGATTTAAAAAAATACCATAATAAAATTACGAAAATAAGTTAAATTTAATATGATATTTAATTAAATGAGTAAAACATTATAATTATGATTTATAGATTGTGACGCGAAAAATACTTTTTTAAATAAAATGTTTATGATAGATCTATGTATTAATTAAATGTGTATAATGATAAGATAGAGATTTATATATTTGGATAGAGTTATTAGTTAAACAGCACAAATTCTAATATAGGACTAATATTTTAATTAAGTATCTATAAGATTATGATAGAATCAAGATTTAATAAGATAGATTTTTTAAAAAGGGGGTGATGTGGTGCAATATGGTGGCAGAATTTGCTTCCGCTTTAGTATATAGTAATAGATTTTGAAGATCTAATCTAATTAGATTATTGTTTAATCATATTCGATAGTTTATTTATCTTTCATGTACATTATGATAATCTAAATCATATAAATGGTTATTGGTTAACCGATAAAACCGAACCGAAAAATTGGTTAACGATCTCCGGTTAACCAATATTAACGGTTCGGTTAAGGTGTATGACTTAGCTAACCGAAAATATGGTTAACCGCACTTCGGTTAACCGAAATTACGGTTAACCGGGTTTGGACACCCCTAGTCTCCATGCCTTAAAGGCATGATTTGATTCAACTAAAAACTTGCTTAAATTTCATATAAAGTTATTCAAAAGTATAATTATAAAATCTTCTATTATTTTATACAATTTGTTTCTTTTTGGATTTATTTTAATTATACATTATTTTTGTTATAATACGTTCGTTTAATTGAACAAAGATTTGTAGTATTATAATTTTGTCATATAAGAACTGAATACTTGTTTTATCAATAAGTATCTTTATTTTATAATTAATATTTTTATTTTATAGTTATTTTGGGAAAAAAGTCAAATGAAAATCAAATGTGTATATATATATATAATTTATTTATATGGAGAATCTAAAATAAAAATTTTAACTAATAAAAAATGAGTCAATTAACTATCGACAAATCAAATTAATTTGATAAAATAGTTATGTGATTGGATTTGTTGGAAATTAAGATTGTTTATTAAAGTAATCTAAAGGCATTGAATTGAAATTAAGATTTTGATCAAGGAACGATTTTATTTAAAAAAATTAAGATTGGATTTAAATTAAAATTAATAGATAAGAAGAATTTTACAAAACATATGTATAAAAATTGAAGTTTAACTATTTCTGGAAAAAAAATCAAAATGAAAATTATTAAATAAGAAGATTTCTAGAAAATTTATGTATAAAATTTAAAGTTTTTTTTATTTGGAAAAAAACTAAATTAAAAACCAATAGATAAGAAAATTTCAAATGTGGGGTCACCAATAAAATTCTAACGAATTAAACTGTTTTATTAAAGATGAGTGATCCGATCCAATGAGGAGTTGACATGTGTCGTTATAATTATTATTTTTAACCTCCGCTTTAGTATATAGTTATGATTAGAAGTAAGATTTAACTACAATTTAATCTCATAATTTCCACTTGCTCGGATTTATAGAGTTTATCAAATACTTTTTAGGGCTTTAGTTTATTAAACTTTTTAGGCCTTTAGTTTGTAACTACGTAGCATAGTTTATATCTTAGCAAGTTAAAATTCGTTGACTTTTACC
The DNA here is from genome assembly GCA_963924305.1 of Polygonum maritimum. Classification (NCBI taxonomy): domain Eukaryota; kingdom Viridiplantae; phylum Streptophyta; class Magnoliopsida; order Caryophyllales; family Polygonaceae; genus Polygonum; species Polygonum maritimum. The sequence continues at coordinate 16,778,683 of OZ002733.1, forward strand.
AAAAAGGAGTTATATTTGGTTGACTTATATACATTCCAAATTAAACGTACATGTGATTTAATTGTCTAGTTTTGATGGTCTAACAACTAATTCTTGTCTTTTGGATAAAAGTACAGACTTTTCTTGAAGGGAATTGAAAAGTACGGGAGAGGAGATTGGACGAACATCGCGAGAAAATTTGTGAAGACAAGAAGCCCTGTCCAACTCGCAAGCTATGCTCAAAAATACTTCAAGAAGATTGCTTCGAACGCCGCCGCCAACACCAGCACAACCACCAGGAAGAGGAGGGCGAGAGGATCCACGACATGACGATCAATCACGTTTAATTAAGTCATACCGGTTTGATTAGGGTTCCGTAGGTTACTAGTGAATTAGGGTTTTGAGTTTAATTTAGCTACATAATAATCGTGTAAGTAGGGTACGTAGCTGGTAAGTATATATACTGCATGTCAAAGAGTTCATTATATTCAAGAGAAATTTGTCGGAAACCACCCGTACGATAGACCATATTTCGCTAAACCATCCGGATGTTTGGATATTATTTTGGACCACCTTAATGATGGTCTCCGTTAACAAAAAACCACCCTAAGCGAGATTCCGTTTAAAAACCGTTAAACACGCATGGCCACGTGGCATTTTAATATTTTGTAATTTTCTTTTACACATTTTAACACTTAAAAAAAACCAAAATACCCAAATTTTTTTTTTGAAATTATTATTTTCTTTTATTCCTTTTAAATAATTCTTTTTGTTTTTCTTTTTCATTTTTAATCTTTAAAATTTTGAAAACTCCATTTTTACCAAAAAATAAATAAAACCCTTTTCACAGAAAAATAAAATAAAACCCAAAACACCCGACACCATGACCGGCACCGACCTCCTCGCCCCGGCCTGCTACGACAATGAAGATTTTGAATTCATGTGGTTCCAGCTAGGAATCGTACTATCAATCGACGCAATCGTCTTTTGAATCACTAATCAAACAAAACTAAGATCAAGTTTATTAGCTCGGACACATGGGATACTACAAAGCATAAATTGGACAGACTTAAGAAAATCTCAGGCCGGGGCGAAGAGGTCAGTGCCGATCAAGGTGTTGGGTGTTTTGGGTTATATTTTGTTTTGGTGTATAGGGTTTTATTTTTTTTGGTGAAAATGAAGTTTTCAAAATTTTAAAGATTAAAAATGAAAAAAAAAGAAAAAGAAAATTAATTATTTAAACGGAATAAAAGAAAATAAAAATTTAAGATTTTTTTTTGGGTTTTTTGGTATTTTTTAAGTGTTAAAATGTGTAAAATAAAATAAAAAATATTAAAATGCCACGTGTTCACGCGCGTTTAACGGTTTTTTAACGGGATCTCGCTTGGGGTGGTTTTTTTGTTAACGGAGACCATCATATAGGTGGTCCAAAATAATATTCAAACATCCGGGTGGTTTAGTGAAATATGACCTATCATACGGGTGGTTTCCGATAAATTTCTCTATATTAAATGTTCATAACTTTCGGATTTATAAACCTTTTTCTATAGGGTTTTTCTTTTCCAAAAAATATGATTATAGCATCGTTGAAAAATGGTTTAAGAGAAATATACTCTTACGTAAGGTTAGACAAAAGCATTGAATATATTGTTTGTTTAAGCATAAGATGAGATTAATCTTGATTATGAACTTTAACTAGTTTAACCCCCGTACCATGTACGGTAATGTGATTATAAATCCGACCAATTTAATATAGATATGTAATATCAATGATCATGTTAAAATTATAAGATCACATATATTTATTTTCATATTATGATTAATTTTTCTTATCAATAGTGAATCATCTCATAATATAAATAAGTTGGATTTGTTTAAAAATTACTTTATGATATATATCACTTTAAATTAAATAGTAATATTTATGGGAAGATTATAACTAATTCTTTGTAAGTGATAATTTATAATTTTCAGGATAATTCATAATTTTTGGTAAATTTTAATCAATTTTTATTGGATAAGATTATATGAGATTCTAACTACCTAATTTGTATAAAGGATGACCCGACTGAATATTTTATTATTGAAATGACACGCGGCGCAAATTTTTGTGAAGACATTGTCTCCGCTTTATACTATAGGTATTATAGATTGGAAGAATATAGGAGTCATTTAAGCTTAAGATCGACACCTATAATTTTAAGTGAGACATGGCCCCCCTTGCTCTCCGAACGACGTCGTTTTAGGGATGTATTGCTATTTATAGCTTATAGAAATATAGGATTCATTTAAGCAGGTGATGTAAGGACCATTAATCAAAGCTACAAGTTTATATTGACCAATCAGTATTACTCTTGATTGGTCAATTTATCTTTTTTTTCTGTGATTTTGGATTTTCAAGTTACAAGTTTAAGCTTTCACTAGTCTCTACCTATTGAAATTGTAGTACTATATTTCTATCCACTTATCTAACACCATATTAATAGGACAAGATCTTCCAGCCTGCAAGATCCATTCTTTTATACTTCTTTTTGTAGTTGAAAGCGGCCTGCAAGAATCATATCAAGATGAAAACAAATGTGCTGAGCCTAAATTTTGTCTAGTTAATTAACTAAAACATGATTGGAGGAATAGAATAATATTAATACTCTAATTGAGTTGATTAAGTATGATGACCAAGTATTTGACATGACCCTATACAATATTTAGACCTCCTATAAAATAATTCAGAGGCTTCAAAATCCTCATTTATGTCATTGTTACCAGGATCTTCTGACTAGCTGCTATAGTGCTTCAAGATCACAGGGAAATCCAAGAAACAAACAAGACTTAATTTCTTAGAAAAGAATTTGAGAGATGGAAGTTGGAGGAATTTCATGTCAGAAAGATGCTATGCCTTTCGTCGCCATGGTTGTCGTCGAGTGCACGAACGTTGGCTTGAATGTACTGTATAAGGCGGCGTCTCTGAAAGGGATGAGCTTCTATGTCTTCATTGTCTACTCTTATGTTGTTGCCACTCTTTTTCTTCTTCCATGCCTCTTCATCTTCAACAGGTGTCCTCTTCTTTTCCCTTTCCTTTTGAAGGCAAAAAAAAGTTGTATTCTTTTGTACCAATGATTGGGTGATAAAGGAAAAGTTTCCCCTTTTGATGGGTCATTTTTGGAAATTTACAGGAATGTTGAGCTTCCAGCAAAGAGATCCAATCTTATGTGCAGAATATTCCTTCTGGGTCTAACTGGGTAAGTGTGTTTATGGATCTGTCCTTCTTTTAATCCATCTTTGAATCTGTTTTTATGGTGCTTAATGCTGTGTTTTATAGGTTTTTTGCACAAGTATGTGCAAATTTAGGAATAATGTACAGTTCTCCTACTCTTGCATCTGCTATGAGTAATCTGGTTCCAGCTTTCACCTTCATACTTGCAATCATTTTCAGGTTTTGTTTTCTTCCTATTCCCTTATTCTTGTTTCTTCTTCTTGTTCATCAATTGATACTTTTCTTGCAAGTAGCTAGGCATCTTTTTTCTTGCAAATTAAATTATGTCTTTAATTAAGTGGCCTATTTTGGTGTGATTTGTATTGGAGTAAGCAAAAAGTCATACCTGTAAACCACTAATAGTGGCAATGGGATTCATTAGGACAAATTTGCTGACAATGATTTGAAATTTATGAAGCTTATTTATGTGTTGCTTTGCTAAAAGGTATGTAATTTATCTGTTATTTTTTGCAATGAAGGATGGAAAAGGTAAGTTGGAGAAGCATAAGCACACAAGCAAAAATCATGGGCACAGCTTTATCAATAGGAGGAGCTTGTGTGGTTACTTTGTACAAAGGCTCATCAATGGACTCAACATCACCTCAAAGTTCAATCTTGAACTTTTCTATATCCAATTGGGTAATTGGTGCCTTTCTCTTGGCAACTGAGTACCTTCTCCTTTCAGTCACCTACATCATTCAGGTTAGGATTCGAGTTTTTAGTGCGCCGATGAAACCCAAAAGAAACCCAACAACTTACATCTGTTGATTGTTGTTATAGGGCCAGATTTTGAATGAGTACCCAGCTGAGTTACACTTGGTGTTCTGTTACAACACATGTGTGATGGGTCTCTCTTTCATGGCTGGCTTGCTCTTGGAAAATGATCCAAGTGCTTGGAAGTTGAGAGTCGACGTAGAGTTGGCTACAATCTTGTACTCGGTATGTAAACAAAACTCATTCCTTTCGGTTTTATACATCTTGTCTTTGCACATTCTACGTTGCCATTGATAACATCCCCTGACTTGCTTGGGATAAGGATGCGTACATCTTGGTGCTAGACCATATGCCTTGTAGGATTCAATGGGCAGGTGCTATTGCAATCAGTTACTCAATGCACTCTTGACATGCACCAAGACTTGTTGCTTGTTACACTTGAGTTTGTAACATAATAACATTATCTTTGCATTGTTATAGGGAATCCTAGTGTCTTCAGTGTGCACTGTGATTCATACATGGGGATTACATCTCAAAGGGCCGTTTTACATAGCCTTGTTCAGGCCAATGTCGATTGCAATCGCAGCTATCATGAGCGCAATGTTCTTGCACGAGAGTCTCCAACTCCAATGGTGACGAATCTAGCTTATAAATTGTGATCTTGTTAATTTGGTTGTAGTGCTAAAGTCTGTCTGAATCTTTTGTTGGGTATTTGCAGTTTCGTAGGAGCAGTGATCATATCAGTTGGGTTTTACATAGTGCTATGGGGAAAAGCAAAAGAAGAGGGTGTAGAAGAGGAAGAGGCAGCCAAATTCACATACCCATCAAAGGAAACTATAGCTTTGCTTTCAAGCAAAGTTATGGTATAGAGATCAAATTAAGTGCATAACAACTGTCAATCGAGGTTATAGAGAAATGGTTAGTTGTAATGTGTAAATGCAGATTATGAGAAATGGAAAGTTGTGATTCTTGATGAAGTCCAAATTTGACTAGGCTTCTGACTAGGTAGAAAGCTAGCTAAAGTTAGAGCAGAAGATGCCAACTTTGGTCCCAAATGAAAATGAAATTTGAACAATTTGGGCAATAATTGTAACTTGTTGTGTATAGAAGATTGAACCAAGACCTCTATTTTTTAATTATTCTTTCTTTGTCAGACCACAGAATGTGGAATTGGAAATCAAATCAAGGCATAATTAAATGTGTTAACCAGGCTGATAAAGGCACATAAATCAACCACTTCAATTGGGGGTTATTTATTTGATGAAGAGATGTTTATTCACCATAGTGAAATCCAAAGGAGGCCACACTAAATTCTAGATAAGAAACGTGTCGGTGCCACCATACTAAATTGGGGAAATGACCTCAAAAGTCCAAAGTAACAACGTTAAACTTACGATGTACTCCATTTATACATACACACACTACCTTAGGTTCTTTAAACAAATGTCCATTATTATTTAAATAGCTCTATTATTTATGTATATTTTATTTTATTAGAATATTTAAAGATATTTTAGAAATGGAATTCCTAACCTTAGACTTAGGTTTAAAAGACTGATGATCACATTTTTTGTTTTGATATATATTATAAGATGACCCTAGAAAATTCTTATAGTCAAACCGGAAATTGATTAAAGAACATTAAATTTATCTAGATAAGCTAAATTTTAGTATGTTTTTTCTTCTTTTGTTTCGTTACTTTTTCTTTATTTTTTACAATGTGACTGCTCAATGAACTTATTTGGAGAATATTGTAATATTGTTGACCAAGACAAATTTGAAAATATCAACGTCTAGACAAACGCTCATAAAATATGTTTATGGCTACATTATCCTACGCAAATTCCACCATACTTTTCTTTATGTTTAGAATAATGGCTAGATGTAGAGAAATCCTTCATTTAAGAAAACATGAAACAATTTAAGAGTTGTTGGAATTTAACTTCATTTAAGAGTTCGTTTAGCAATTTCGTTTTGTTTTGTTACGCCTTATGCAAGAGACGTAGAGAAATCCTTTTAAGAAAACATGAAATAATTCGTCTCACATTTGATGTGAATGTTAAAAAAAAAAAAACAGAGAATGCAAATTGTTGAAACTTTTTATGTTTACCATAATTTTATTTTTAATTTATGCCTCGAAAAAGAGATGAAATATTCCATTTTTAGAAACATCTAAGTTGTAAAACAAAATAGTCTTGAATAAGGATTCTTAGACAATAGACAGGCTAGAGGTTAAAAAAACATTAGAATAATAGAACAATGTGTTGAAAATTTTCACTCGTTTAAGAACTAAGTTTGCCGATTTCATTATTTTAAAATACAAATCGATGTTACCAGATTCATTTTGTTTTGTATGCTATATGCTATATATGTAAGGGACATACCAAATTGAGAAATTTAACGATTCCTAAGAAAAACAAGACAAAATAATCCAAACTCATATGCCATTAGTCATTACGGTGGAGTGAGCTTTTAAGCAACACAACTTTTGGGAGATTTGAGTAATGAGCAGCATGCAATTGCCACACGCTATTGACTTCTATTTTATCTTTTGGGGAAAATTGCGAAAAATGGCCTAAACTTTAGACGTGGTCACAAAAAAAACAAGCCCGGGCTTTTAAAAGGACGGTATGAGGTCTCAGATCATACTATCAGACTATCAGTCCGATTCCCATACCTTAGCTGATGAGATAGATCGTGATTTATCCAAAGTTTGAAAGTTTTAAGCTACTTTTCCTAAATAATCCAAAAGCTAGGTTATATTATGCAATATTCTCTGTTATGTTCGGTCATGAAATTCATTAATCTTTGATTTTTGTATTAACAATTGCACTCTTCCTAATCCGTGCATTTTCCATGCCACCCCCCACCAAAACTTCCTCTTATAATCTTATTAAATTTTGCAGATTACCCACAAGAAAATTTCCACCTGAAATTGTTGTGACAAACACCATCTTCAAAGCCCATTCTTCAAACTTCACACAACAAAGAGAGACAAAGCAAGCAAGAAAGGAAAAAGACATGGATGAAGACATGAGAAGGAGAAGAAGAATTTGCTACAATGAAGTGCTGCCTTTTTTAGCTATGGTGGCACTAGAATCCTCAAACGTTGTCACAAACACCATCTTCAAAGCTGCCTCCATTAATAATGGCCTGCCCTTTTATGTCTTTGTTACTTACTCTTACTCTGTAGCTGCCCTTGTTCTTCTTCCTTACAACTTCCTCTACAGGTACCAACAATTTTAAGTTCCACTAATTTAATTTGTTTCTTAAGCAATCAGTTTCATCTTAAGAACCCTGATTTTGTTTTGTTTTGTGCAGGAAAACATCTTTACCATCATTAAGTTTGAGGACTCTAGGCAAGTTTTTCGTTCTGAGCCTTGTGGGGTATGAATTAGCTTTCAAGTCTGAGGTCGTGATTTCCTCAATTGGTCTCCAATTTAGCCTAGTAAGGGTTGATTTCTTTTAATTTTTCCCTCTCTTCTTATTTGGTAGGAGCTCATGTCAGATTACAGGTTACAAAGGAATTGATTATAGCTCCCCCACTCTGTGTTCAGCCTTGAGCAATCTTGTGCCTGCTTTCACTTTCATTCTAGCCATCCTTCTTAGGTATTTTAATCTTATTTTAGGAAAATATATGTCTATTTGTGTAAATTTGTATACTTTGTGGGTAATTTGTGTGAGTTATATATCCCATCAATATAAGTGGACAAAAATGTGATTTATTGTTCTTTGTAGGATGGAGAGATTTGGTTGGAGAAGCTTTAGCTTTCAGGCAAAGATTATAGGCACAATAGTATCAGTTGGTGGTGCTTTAATTGTGATATTCTACAAAGGCCCCGCAATCATACTTTTCTTACAAAAACCGCCCCAACTTTTGCAAGGCTCTCTTGATTCACCACAATCCAATTGGGTTTTTGGTGGCCTTCTACTTGTTTCCTCCCATTTCCTTGCTGCATTGTGGTACATTATTATGGTAAAATCTCATTTTTATGTTTGATTCTCATGTCCGGGTAACCCTTAATGTATGAACGCTGATTAGGTGACCCATATGATCTAACTCCATGTCATTGTAGGCTGATATCATTAAGGAATATCCAACAAAGCTCGTTGTAGTCTTCTTTAACTGTCTTTTCGGAGCGTTGATATGCGGGATTGCAGGATCCGTGTTCGAAACAAACACGAAATCTTGGCAATTGAAGTTTGACATATCGTTGGCCGCTTGTTTGTACTCTGTAAGGATTTATTCTCTAGCTCTGAAGATTACTCTAACAAAAAATGTTGCTAATGAATGATTTGTCGTCGCATTGTGACTTGTGTGTAGGGATTGTTTGGATCTTTCTTGGGCAATTCTCTCCACGTGTGGGCTATACATCTTAAAGGACCCGTTAATTTATGTTGCATTGTTCAAGCCGTTGTCTATTGCAATCGCCGCAGCTATGGGCGTCATTTTTCTTGGCGACACCCTTCACATAGGAAGGTATTATATCTTTTCTACCTTATAAATGACTTGTACAAAGTAAGGGCATGAGAAGAATAAAGAATTGTAACTTGTGTCTCTATGGTACAGCATCGTAGGAGCGATTGTGATCTCTATTGGATTTTATGGTGTGATATGGGGGAAATCGACTGAAGAAATGGCAAATGACCTTGGAACTTCGGACTTAGTGTCGTCTTCTCAGATTGCTCCCTTGATAAGCAAGGATTGTCATCGTTTTCAAAATGTACAATGTTGATTATATGTAAGCAATTAGGGCTCAGTGTTTTGTGCAGTTGGAGTTGAGATTTTTAAGCGGTGGCAACTTATATTGTAGTCGAAAAACTAAATTTTGATATCAAGCCCCATGAGCAAAGCATGTACTGATGGGCATATATGTTTATATAATGCAATATTGTACACCTATTCACTTTCACTCAATGGTACAACTAACAAGCAAATGCCAACATTTACAAATTAAAGTACTTCAATTATAGGAGACGTAGCCCATCTAAAAAAGTCGTTTCATGTTTATGTTTCATGTTAGAAACTCATTTCTTAGTCTAAGATTATAAAAATAATATATTCCTCCATACTTGCGTTTTCCCTTTGTGTGACATTGTTTACATGAACAATGAGTATACGATCCGTTTGTTTTTTCCACCAGGATTAAATGCTCTTATTATCAACTCCCAACAAGAAGAACCCAAGTACCAAACATAAGCAACACAACCAACAGATCTAAATGGTAAGTACTGCATCAAACATGGTGAATACCTTCCAAAAATTAAGGGCCCCAAATATCTTGTCTAAGGGCAAGGGATATTTAATGTCCCTTGATTGTCGATTGTTTATGGCAGATCAACATGTATCAAATAACTAGCATCCTGCTTCTCCTCCTCCTACTCGAACTGGCTAGCTCTAAGTGGTGAATGCACTTGTGAAGCCTCCTCAAGTTGTTGCTCAAGCTGTTCCATTGTAGAATTTGCAACATGGATAGCGAAAATCCAGTCATATTCTCACCACAAACTGAAACAGGCTTGATTTTGAGAATAATACAACTGAGATCCTAGAGCCAGGAAAGTTGAGTAAGGGTTTCATCACATTTATATGATTTTTTGAATAGATCCACAGCCATTAGATCCATTCTTCTCTTCACTAAAATTTACAGATTCCAAGCAACTATATCAATGTAAAAGTAGAATGAGTCTTTTAGTAAAGTTGATTAAGGGTTTCATTTCACAATTCTCTCAGTAGAATGAGTCTTTTAGTAAAGTTAATTATTCATCTAGTTGCATTGTTTCAGGTTATAATGTCTAGAAAGTCCTTTCATGTTTATGCTTATGCTAGAAACTCATTTCCAAGATTACGAAAGACTCAAAACATATACAGACACCCGAACTTGTCCGTTTTGGTCATTTGGACACCTGACCTTTGAAACGGACCTATTGAGCACCCTAACTTGTCAAAGCTTACCTATTAAACACCCGGTCCCTAATTAAGGAGTGTAGTTTTACACACGCGCTATTACGTGAACATGATTAAAAATAAAAAAAGTCACGTGATACCAAATAAGGCCTCCTCGTTTAATTAACTGTGATCTAAACCCGTCATTATACTACAATGGCCGGCGAGCACATTTCTTTATACACGTAAGTTTAGAAACATCTGACTTTTAATGAAAACACTCTCAAATAAAGTGTACATCACACGTGTAATGTCACGCTAGAGACTAGGTGTTTAATAGGTAGCATTTGATAAGTTGGGGTGCTCTCAATAGGTCCGTTCTAAAAGTCAGGTGTTCAAGTGACCAAAATGAACAAATTTAGGTGTCTATATATGTTTTGAGCCGATTATGAAAAAATATATTCCTCCATGCTTGTGCTTTCACTTTGTGTGACATGTATAACAAATGTTCACATGTACAAGAGTATATGATCCGTTTTTTCACCACCAGGATTAGATGTTCTTACTACCAAGTATCCAATTTCAAGCCTCGTCATAGACAAAAAGCAATCGAATGCGAGAAATTAAAATTTATCAATAGATTGAATCTTATAGACATTTTAAGAACTTAGATGATTAAAGAAAGAGTTTGTATTTTTTAAAGTCATAAGCAATCAAGGATCATTTTTTTCCCAAACAAATGGCCGAGTTTATATACATAGAACCTCAACAGTACATTGGCCTGCTAAGCTAACAAAAAAATGTATATAGGGTAGACAGCAGGCCTAACCCTTACATCATCTTTGGTTCTATAAAATATAAAAATGTATAACAATGCATATAAGGGTATGAATATCAATGGGAGCATTGTAGGTATTAGGTAGTATCACACAAAAAAAGAAAAAAAAAATTACTTGAAATTGTGCAACGGGTATCACAGAACGATATAGATGAAATTAATGAAACAATGGAATCAAATAAATCTGTTCGTCCTTTGTATTCTAAAATTACTTGAAGTAGTTGTACCCGTCGTGCATGGTGCACGACGGGTACAAATCATGATGTGAAACTTTTATTAAAAGTTTTAAATTCAACTCTTTGACAACATGAAAAAAATGGGGATGGTCTACATGGTTCATAACGACTCCTCTTAATTTGGCTTCATTTAATATTAATTTTTTTAAATTGTTATATTATGATTTATTGAGAATATGATATTATACAAATCATGTAATTATATTTTATAGTCAATAAAATACATTATTACGCAATTTATATTTACTTATAGTTTAGTATGCAAAGCGCGCACCAACTTGATCTACCCAAATTAAATGTAGTTATTTTAATCATAATATTTAATGAATAGTATTTTCCCTCTATATTCATGAATAGACCAAAAAAATATCTTATTAATATATAATATAAAGTAATATAATTAATAACTTAATTATAAGATAAAATTTTAATTTTAAATACAAACAACATAACTACATGCAAAACAACTACAAAATATAATATATGATAGCCCGAATTTTTCAACATTAACAACGTAGAATGATGTACGTGAATATAATTGGTTATTTCTTTTATTCAATATTAACCTTCAATTTAAAGATAGATAGATATATTGATGTGGTGATTTTTGAATTAAAAATAGATAGTATGGCTTTAAAAAATAAAATTGAGGATTATATATAATCAAGGGAAATAAAAGATATAGAGTTGTTATTATCTATTTGAATTGGATAAAGCAATTAAAATCGAACGGGACCAGAATCAACGTGGTGGCCAAAATCGACCGGCTTTTATAGTATATATTGATTGATTGATTCATATTTTAAAAACAAATTTGAGGGTAGTTGTGTCAAGATGGGCAATTATCAAGATATAAAGTTGTTATTATCTAGTTTTATCCCGTCATGCCATGCACGACTATAATTCATGTTTTTAAGTTATATTTTAGACATTTTATAAATAATTTATTAATGTGAAAATATTCAAAATAAAATTTCATATAATTTGGTATGAACATACTATTTTTGTATTATTTATATGATATAATGGGGGACCAATATAAATCTAACGACTTAAAGATAATGTATTTATTGAAAAATAAACAAATACAATAAATAAGTGTTATTTTATTGTGAAATAAATGATAAAAATATGTAGAATTTATTCATTATAATATAATAAATAAATTCTATTTAAAATTTTAATAATAAGACAAACAATACCGTATATTTTTTATGATCCGAGGTTCGTATTATTTATTCGAAGATAAGAAAGTATTTTCCATTCAACTACAATATAAAAGTCATCCATAAATGAATTAGAGCTTTATCTCATAATGCAATAATGCATTAAATACACAACATTATTATGATTCCCATAGGAGATCGAACACTATATATATACGTTGATAGTTCAAATGAAAACACTTAATCAACTTCAAGCAAAAAAATTATGGTAAAAAATATTGTTGAGAAAGAAAGTTAGCTTGATCGTGAATATAATTTATATATAAAATGGATAGAGCAATTTATCAAATTTGATTCTTTGAGAATAATTCAACGTAACAAACTTTGAGAATTAATGTGAAATCGAACACTATATACGTTGATAATTCAAATGAAAAAACTTAATCAACTTCAAGCAAAAACAATTATGATAAAAGATATTGTTAAGAAAGAAAGTTAGCCTGATTGTGAATATAATCAATATATAGGATGGATAGAGCAATTTATCAATTTTGATTCTTTGAGAATATTCCAACGTAACAAACTTTGAAAATTAAGATACATATTAAAAAGTATAGATTATCTTACCAAAATTTGAAATTTTAAGAAGATAGTATATCTTACCAAATTTGAATTTTTGATTATATCTTTTACATAAAGAGATATTAAGAAATTTAATCAGATTAAATGAAATAACATGAATAAAAATTATTGTTTTATCAAATATGTGGTGGAGCCAGAATCAACGTGGTGACTCGAAAACGGTCGGCTTTTATAATATATATTGATTTTTTAATTTATTCATAGACGTCAATTTGGTATATTTTTAGTCAGAATAAATGTAATTTATTAAAATCAATATAACATTTTTTAGTCAAAATAAATGTAATTATTAATTTATTATTGATGTTGAATTAGTTAAAAAATAATTAGAATTATTAATTATGTTTAATTAAAAAAAGAAAAATTGTAAATTAATCAATCAAGTATAATTGTAATTTTATATAACTAAATAAATAAGTGTTGAAAAGTGAAAAAGTGAAAAAATGAAAAAATGAGTTTCAGAGGTTCATATATATTTAAGTAGGCATCATAAAATAATATGAAGGTGTTAGAAAACCGAGTTCTTGTTTTGATGGTTCCAAACCGAAGAGGTTGCCGAGAGGTCGCCGACCTCAGTTCCCAGAAGCAAAGCGCGTGCGGAAATTCAGAAAAGGAAATAGCGTGTTTCTTTGATATGGAAACTGCGTACAACATCTTCAGCAGTTCGTTTAAGGCAAGGACAAGATCATAAAGATGGAAAATCATCAAGAGATCAAGGAAGATATTGAAGATGATTTTATCATGGCTTAGGATTTTATTTTAGGAAAGATCTTGTAGAGATTGTGTACGATTCATGTCTTAGCCGATTTGGCTGAATCGTGCAGCAATCTTCTTAGTCTTATTTATACATTTCGTGCATACATTCTAGGACTAAGAAGGAGGAGAGTGCAAACATTGTAATTGTGAGCGAGTGTTGTGTGAGATCGTGAGATTCGATCTTAGGAGGTTGAGTGTTGAGCGAGATTGTATTGAGTGAGGATTGAGATAAGGCAAGAGTACTTGCTAGAGTGTGTGGGATTCACATCTAGGAGTAGGAACACCTTTGTAATCCGAGAAAGCAATACAAGCGAGCGAAGTGCTCTTCAAGTCCCTCTAGGTTGAAGCTTAGAGGGCAAGTGGTTTTTCTCTATACAAACTAGTTGGTTTGTAGAGAGTTTTCCACTATAACTCCTGTGTTCAAAGTGGTAACGTATCAATCTTTCTTGTGTCTTTATTCCGCTGCATAAAACTAGTTGTTAACTCTGGTCGACGACATCGTAGGTGTCGACGACCTCTGAAGTACTAACGCAGATCCTACAATTGGTATCAGAGCTTTGGCTCTAGATTTTTCTAGTACTTTGCAGGAAAGATGTCTACCACCAACACCGCTATAAATGACTCCTTCTGGAAACCTCCAGTACTTAAGCCCGGAGAGTACGATTGGTGGGTGAAACAAATGCAAACCCACATTTGCTCTCTGGATGGACAACTTTGGAAAGTGATTTCCATCGGTCCTGAGAAGTTCCTTAAAGCTGACGGAAAGGAAAAAGAAGTCACGGAGTATGACGACGCTGACTTCAAAAAGCTTGAGAAGAATGAGCGTGCTAAGAAGGTCCTCCATCACACTTTGACTAGAAGTGAGATCAAGAAAGTCATAGGCTATGACACTGCTAAGGATATTTGGGATGCTCTCAAACGTCTCCATCAAGGAAACGATGATGTCAAAAAGGACAGAATAATAACCCTTGAGCGAGAATATGAGAACCTATTCCGAGGGAAGAATGAGTCCCTCCATGAGTACCACTCAAGATTCCAATCGGTGGTCAATCAGCTAGAGTTCCTTGGAGAAAAGCTTCCACAATGGAAGCAAACCAACAAGCTGATTTCAGGACTCAACAAGAAGTGCGACGGCATGGCGACTTCTCTCTTGTCTCAAAAGGACACGAAGTCGATGACCGTGGAGGATGTGATTGGTCAACTGACCATGCTCGGAGGTATCCAACAGAGAAGAGAGGATAGATTTGACTCTGAAAAAGTCAAAACTATTGCTCTAAAAGTCGAGAAGGCTTTCGACATCGCTCAAGGACAGGATGATGAAGAGGTCGTCGACGATGACGTTGCTCTCATTTCTAAGGCGATGAAAAGACTTTGGAATCGCAACAAAGCTCCTACCAAAGCCCCTGAAGGTGCAAAAGATCTAAAGGGAGTGATTTGCTATCACTGCCACGATAAAGGGCATTTTGCTAAACAATGTCCAAAAAGGGAGGCTGGAAAGAGCATGATGGCGACTTGGGACATGTCTGACGAGGAGGAAGATGAGTCGCCGACCAAAGAAGTCTGCTTGATGGCCTTGGGTGATGACTCCTCAAGTGAGGTAAATGATAATGATAATAATGTTTCTTCTCTCTTAGCCAAAAAGACACGTGAACAACTTTATGCTATCATTGAAAAACTTGGTCTTCAAATTTCTGAGCTTAGCGAGGAAATTGATGAAAAAGATGAGAAAATTGCAAATCTGATTGATGATAATAAAGTTTGGTCTTCAAAAGCTATAGATCTAGAGAAGAAAAGTGCTTCTAAACCTGTTGATTGCTCTAAATGTCCTAACCTTGAGTCTCAGGTTGCTGACTTACAGAAACAGGTTGACGACCTAGGAAAACAGGTGTCTAGTCTTGAAGGACAAAACCTCATGCTGAAGCTGGGAAATGCTAAGTTGTCTAGTGATCTTGAAAATATGAAGATAGATGACGAAGCTAAAAAGCAGAAGTGGAAGGATGAGTTTGTCGTTGACAAGGTCCAAGAAGTCAAACAAGACTTCGGAAGAAGGTTTGTGAAGGTTGTGGAGCGACCTGGTCTAGGTTATGGGAAAAACCAAACTAAAAAGGGGAACGCCTCTACCTCCCAAACATCTAAAGGAAAATCCCCTGTGTATGAGCACAACGCAAGTTGTTCATCGCATGTGGCGGATCCCAAGGGTAAAGGGAAGCAGAAGTGGTGCCCTAATCAAAAGGTTCGTACCTTGTGGGAAAACCAAGTCCAGAAAGCCGGCCCCTCACGAATTGACTTCCAGGCCCGGGTTGACAACAAACCTGTCTATCCTGGATATAGCAAGTATGTAGGGTTGAAATCTCACATCACATGCTGGTATTGTGGCAAAGGAGGCCATTACCAACATGAGTGTTTCAAAAGGACTAGAGATTCTGAAAAGGCTAGGAAGTCGAGGACTTCTAGAAAGAAACCTAAAGTCACCAACCCCGTCAAGAATCCAAAACCTGCTAATGCTAATGTTTCTACTAATGCTGTGAAATCTGTTGATCGAACCAGAGGAGTTGTGAAACAACTCTGGGTTCGTAAAAACTAATCTTGTTTGTGCAGGTTGAAGTGAGCGTCGACGACCCCTGGTTCATCGACAGTGCGTGCTCAGCTCATATGACTGGAAAATCTGAAGATTTTGTCTCACTTCAACAACACAACGGAGGTAATATTACCTTCGGAAACAATAGCAAAGGTGTGGTTTCTGGAATGGGTAAAGTGAAGATCTCAAGTAAGGTTTCAGTTTCTGATGTTAGTCTGGTTGACAACCTTGGTTTTAACTTATTAAGTGTTGCTCAACTGTGTGCTAATGGGAAAAATCAAGTTGTCTTTGATCATAAGCAGTGCCAGGTGATTGAAATAAGTACAGGTAGGACGCTTCTAAAGGGATTGTGCAAAAACAATGTTTACAAAGTGGATCCCTGCTTCCAACCTGAAGAAAGTTTGTGCTTGAAGTCTGGCGCAGAGGTTGCCGACCTCTGGCATAGTAGATTCTGTCATGCTAGCCAGCAGTTATTGATCAAATTGCACAGAGAAGAGCTAGTTCGTGGATTGCCCAAGTTTGATGTCTCAAAGTCTGGTTTATGTGAGGCTTGTGTTAAGGGTAAGCAAGTAAGGTCTTCCTTTAAGTCCAAGAAGGAGGTGAGCACCTCCAAGCCTCTTGAGTTGATTCATATGGACTTGTGTGGACCGATGCGCATACAGAGTAGAGGAGGAAATAGATATGTCTTTGTGATTGTTGATGATTATTCACGCTATACTTGGACTATCTTCATTGCTTCTAAAGATCAGGTTTTTGAAGAGTTCGAGACATGGGCAAAGGCTGTTGAAAAGAAGCTTGGAAATTCTATAGTGGCTATCAGATCCGATCATGGCACAGAGTTTGAGAACTCTGAATTTCTGGAGTATTGCAGGAAGAATGGAGTCAGCCACAATTTCTCGGCGCCTAGAACCCCTCAACAGAATGGCGTGGTCGAGAGAAAGAATCGAGCTTTAGAGGAGATGTCGCAGACCTTGCTCATCTCTAGTGGTCTCCCAAGGAATTTCTGGGGAGAAGCTATTCATGCAGCTTGCTACGTGATGAATAGAGCCATGTTGCGTCCACTACTTGGAAAGACTCCCTATGAGCTCTTGAGAGGAGTCAAGCCTAGTGTCGCCCACCTCCGCGTCTTCGGATGTAAATGTTATGTTCATAACAATGGGAAGGACAGTCTGGGCAAGTTCGATCCAAGGAGTGATGTTGGCACCTTTGTTGGCTACTCTCCAAAAAGCAAAGCTTACAAGGTGTACAACAAGAGGACCAAGAAGATCGAAGAAAGTGTTCATGTGGTGTTCGATGAAAACACCATGGCAGGTTCTCTGATTCAGGATCATGATGATGGTGATCAAGGCTACTTCTTAGGCCTTGAATATGTCTCTGACAAGGACAGTGCTGAAGGTTCGTCCGAGGTCGCCAACAGTGACAGTGTCGCCGACCCCGATCAGAGTACAGGGACAGGTCAGAATCAGGTTCAGGATCAGGTTGCAGATACTGTGCAGAATCAGAACGTATCAGAGGCTAGTGAATCAAATCAAGCAGTTCAAAGATCAGATCAAGCAGTTCAAAGCTCTATTCCAGGTAGCTTGTCGCAGACTCCAGTGGTCGACGACCTGACTCAACTACCTATCAGGAATTATCAGCAGAAAGATGCTCACCCGGTCACCAACATCATAATTGATTACTCGAAGGGTGTGCAGACGAGATCCTCACTTAATCTCTTTGCATTCAACGCCTTCATCTCTATGTTGGAGCCGAAGAACATCGAGCAAGCCTTGAAAGACTCGGATTGGGTCATTGCCATGCAAGAGGAACTTCATCAGTTTGAGCGCAACAAGGTGTGGCATTTGGTCCCAAGGCCAAAGGGAAGAACAGTGATTGGAACACGGTGGGTGTTCAGGAACAAACTGGATGATGAAGGAAATGTTGTTAGAAACAAAGCCCGGCTTGTGGTGAAAGGGTATAATCAACAAGAGGGAATCGACTATGATGAAACCTTTGCCCCGGTTGCTCGTCTCGAGGCCATAAGGTTGTTGATTGCTTACTCTACCTTTCATGGATTCAAATTGCAGCAAATGGATGTCAAAACCGCATTTCTTAATGGGTATTTGAAGGAAGAAGTCTATGTTGAGCAAACCCCAGGTTTTGAAGATGTCGCCAACCCGGATCATGTGTATAAGCTTGATAAGGCTTTATATGGGTTGAAGCAGGCTCCTCGTGCGTGGTATGATAGGCTATCACAGTTCCTAATCCAGCATGGATATATTCGAGGAGAGATCGACAAGACCCTATTCTTGTTGAGGAAAAAGAATCACACTCTGGTAGTTCAGGTCTATGTCGACGACATCATCTTTGGCTCAACAGATCCAGAGTTAGTGATGGAGTTCGCCAACCTCATGTCGAGTGAATTTGAAATGAGCATGGTGGGGGAACTCAAGTTCTTTTTAGGACTTCAGGTCGTGCAAAATGAAGAAGGTACCAAGATTCATCAACAAAAGTACCTCAGGGAGTGCGTGAAGAAGTTTGGTCTTGAGAGCTCTCGCTCTTTTGATACTCCCATGTCGACGACCACTTCACTTGGAAAAGATGAAAAGGACCCAAAGGTCAATGCTACTATGTATCGAGGTATGATTGGATCTCTCTTATATCTTACAGCTAGTAGGCCAGATATTGTCTTCGCCGTATGCCTTTGTGCAAGATTTCAGGCCGATCCAAGGGAATCTCATCTAAAAGCTGTGAAGAGGATCATTCGCTATCTCAAGGGTAGTGACAACCTGTGTCTATGGTATCCACGGGTCAGCGACTTCGACCTAGTCGGCTACACCGATGCAGATTTTGCAGGGAATCGTGTTGATAGAAAGAGTACATCAGGGATGGCCCAGTTTCTTGGCTCGTGCTTAGTTTCTTGGGGATCCAAAAAGCAGAATTCAGTTGCTCTATCTACCGCCGAAGCCGATTATGTCGCCGCCGCAGCATGTTGTTCACAACTCTTATGGATGAAGCAAGAACTCAGAGATTATGGTGTTGAGTCTGGGTCCGTACCCATACTTGGTGACAACACGAGTGCCATCAATATCTCAAAGAATCCGGTGCAACATTCCAAGACAAAGCATATTGAAATCAGGCATCATTTTCTTAGGGATTGCGTGGATAAAGGCATGGTGTCCATGAAGTTTTGCAGGACGGATGAACAAAGGGCGGATATTTTCACCAAGGCTCTAAATCGTGAACCCTTTGAATGACTTCGCATGGAGCTAGGTATGATCTCACTTGATTGACTTGCTAAATCATTTATGCTATCCTCTTATGACTGGTTGAAACTTGATTGATTATCACTTTGAGAATTTCATGCTTATATAGTGTCAGCATAATGAGGTGTGTGTGCGTTTAATCGATGAAATCTCCTGCTTGTGTGCATGTCGGCGACTTCCTGCATATTGTGTTTATAAATTGCATATTCAGTTGAACTTTTTCTTTGAGCCCAAAAGAATCAACCTGATGACCCTTTAACCCTCATTAGAAGCTCAAATGATGGTTGATTCTACTGCCGTCCTCGACCTATCATGCTTGAGAGTCTCTATGAGCCTAATTGCTTGTTTGTGTATTTTTAAACGGAGACTTATCAACTTGATCGACAAATTCCACAAAATATTATATTTTTATGCTTGGTTTGCTTTGACACCACCCGGTGTAACCCAACCCCCAAGCTACTTCATGTGGTAAAAGTCGAGGCGTAGTAAGGTTGTTGACAGGCTCAGAAGTTAAGAGAAAACAGGTTTGAGGTTGACGACTTCAGTTGTGACAGTTGAAAGTGATGACTTGTCAGAATTCAGGTTTGTGTGGAGACAGTTTGAAGTTGAGGTAGTCGACAAGGTTGACGACCAGTTTGTGCGGAAAGCGCACGTGCTATTTTGGGGCGAAATATTTGACAGGTTTTCAGTTTGAAATTTTTTGAAAGAGAAGATCTTCTAACGGGTTCATGTACTCGAGCATATCTGCAGTTGCCATAAATTGAGAAGTTGTACTTGCTTAAAAGGACCCCCAAAAGGCATTCCTCTTTTCATCCTACACCTATCCTGTCAACTCTTTCTCTTTTCCCCAAAAACTCCCAAACGCCATTACCACCCTTTCAAGCTTTACCCAAGCGTCAATGGCGTCCCCAAACCATTCCCCTCTGTCGAACCTCACCCCCGAGCAATTTCAATCTCTTCTCATGACCCATCTCGGAGAGGAAGAGTTGAAGAAACTCGCTGCCAAAACCCTAATCGAAAAATCCAAACCGGAACCCGCCATGGCCGAAAGCTCCAAAACTCAAAATCCCGACCCCATTGCCCCTGAATCTCCTCAATCTAAGCCAAAATCCCCTCCAAAAGAGCGCATAACCGAACCCGAGCCTCTTCCGACAGAGAATGTGTCGGAAATAGCCCCAGATCTGGCGGTTTCAGGCGACATTCCTCTGGCGGTTGAAAAACCCGAACCGGAGCCGGAGAAGGAGAAACCGCCAAGGGAACCGGCGGTTGAGGGAGAGAAAGGTGAAGAGAAGGACGCAGAAGCGGAACCCGTTGCTGAAACTGAGTTTGAGGCCACAGAGAAGGTGGTCGATGCTTTTGAAGAAGAAGTTACTGTTCCCGCTGAAACAGAGGAGAAGGTTGAAGACGACACCCAGAAAGCTGAAGAGGTTGTCGACTTGGAGAAAGTCTCAGAGGTTGTCGCCAAGGTTGTTGACTCTGCCAAGGTTAGAGGCAAACGTCCAGTGTCTATCCCGTCTGACAGTGAAGGTACTGAATCTGGTCCTCTTTTTGTTGAGAAAGAATCTCTGTCTAAGGCTAAAGAAGAGGTTAAGAAGCAGTTGTTTGGAGAGGATACCCCTATCTCTAGGAGATCCACTAAAAACCCACTGTTGAGCATAGGCCTGTGACTAGGAGATTAAAATTGATGACTGGAGAAGATTTGCCTAATATCCCTCTGCCTGATGACAGTGAATCTGAAGGAAAGCTTAGGAAGTCTAGGGCTAAGCGACCCAGGTCGCCGACCTTGATTAAACCTAAGGCCTCTGCTAGCAAAAGGAAGAAGAAGCCCGAGAATAGGAAAATCCAGTCTAGGGATTTTACTAAAGTGTTGTTGTGGGAGAGTAATTTTCTGAATGAGTTTAAGCTGTCTAAGGTTGAGAGGTGGATAGAGATCCAAGGGTGGAAGGATTTGTTCTGTGAAGAAGAGAAGTTCATAGCTGATTTTGTGAAGAAGATTTATGAGACGTTGACCATAAAGGATTATGGCAACAAAACTGTTGGGAAGTATGTCTGGGAAGGAAAGGAGTTTGTGTTCACCAGCCAGGAGGTCGCTGACCTTCTAGAGATCCCTCATGAAGGCTTTGCTGAGTATTACAAGGGAGTATGGCCAGAAAATGTGGATGCCAGTAGTGCTTTGAAGAATGTACTTGGTGATGAAGGTACTAGCACTGGTCCTTATCTTGTGAACTCCATGGCTGTGGATAAGAAAGTGATGTTCTCCTACCTCATCAGCAACCTCCTACCCCGAGAGCAAAAGAGGCATTGTGCTTATATTCAGGAGATCCTTGTTCTTGACAAGATCTTTAAGGGAGAGAAGGTGTGCTTGCCCAGGTTGATCATGCTGCACATGAAGAATGTCTTGGAGAGTCCTAATCACGCTTTGCCTTATGGCAGGCTGGTCACCGACATCTTCATCAATCATGAGAACTGGGATGAGAATTGTTCTGGAGATGAAGTGACGTCTGGACATCGTGTTCTCAACAGGGATACTTTGAGGAAGATGGGATGGAATCTAATTGATGGAGAGTGGCAGAATAAGGAAGCTGAATCTGATGCAGCGCAGGCTGAGGAGTTGGCAACCGAGGAATTCCAAAGAGCTCAAATTGCTTTGCTGAGAAAGGAGCTGCAGGAACAATCTGAGAAGATTGATGCTCTGACCAAGCTGGTTGAATCCATTGCTGACGATGTGAGCCACATCAAGGAAGGACTCTGCTAGGTCGCCAACCTCTGCTGCCTTATGACTTTTGCCACCATCTGCTTTCTACCCCTACCATATTATTCCCTATTTCAAAAACTTTTTCTAAGTTCGATTGGGTTGTAAACCTAAATACTTTATGTTTGGTTGCTCTGTTCGACATTGCCATGCTTGCATGGTTGACGACTTTTGATTGATGCTGCATGCTTTTATTATCTATTATATTTGCCTAGCTGATTTCTCTATGATTTTCAATCTTTTTGATGATGCCAAAAGGGGGAAAATAGCTGGGATTGCAGGTCTAATTAAGGGGATATACTGAATGTCATGAGTTGCTTGAACTTAGGGGGAACTTTTGAAAAGTTAAGGGGGAATATTTTTGCTTGCCTTTGTACTTTGTGTGTTTGAGATGCTGAACAGGTTAACGAAGACCCCATAACCAGATCAGAGAAGATGAGTGTTTGTCACCATCAAAAAGGGGGAATTTGTTAGAAAACCGAGTTCGTGTTTTGATGGTTCCAAACCGAAGAGGTTGCCGAGAGGTCGCCGACCTCAGTTCCCAGAAGCAAAGCGCATGCGGAAATTCAGAAAAGGAAATAGCGTGTTTCTTTGATATGGAAACTGCGTACAGCATCTTCAGCAGTTCGTTTAAGGCAAGGACAAGATCATAAAGATGGAAAATCATCAAGAGATCAAGGAAGATATTGAAGATGATTTTATCATGGCTTAGGATTTTATTTTAGGAAAGATCTTGTAGAGATTGTGTACGATTCATGTCTTAGCCGATTTGGCTGAATCGTGCAGCAATCTTCTTAGTCTTATTTATACATTTCTTGCATACATTCTAGAACTAAGAAGGAGGAGAGTGCAAACATTGTAATTGTGAGCGAGTGTTGTGTGAGATCGTGAGATTCGATCTTAGGAGGTTGAGTGTTGAGCGAGATTGTATTGAGTGAGGATTGAGATAAGGCAAGAGTACTTGCTAGAGTGTGTGGGATTCACATCTAGGAGTAGGAACACCTTTGTAATCCGAGAAAGCAATACAAGCGAGCGAAGTGCTCTTCAAGTCCCTCTAGGTTGAAGCTTAGAGGGCAAGTGGTTTTTCTCTATACAAACTAGTTGGTTTGTAGAGAGTTTTCCACTATAACTCCTGTGTTCAAAGTGGTAACGTATCAATCTTTCTTGTGTCTTTATTCCGTTGCATAACACTAGTTGTTAACTCTGGTCGACGACATCATAGGTGTCGACGACCTCTGAAGTACTAACGCAGATCCTACAGAAGGGAGGATGAGATGATGTAGAGGGGAGAGAAGTGAAAAAAGTGATGGATTTTCGGACATTAAGGTATCATGGATATTCATGACCTAAGGTAACAAACAGAGCCAGGATCACACAGCTCAAAGCCGGTCCGAAGTGTAGGGCTTTGAAGACTTCTAGTTGAAGGATGAGAGCCATAATGAAAGTTCCCAACAGAAGAAATAATGCAACAACCTTTAGAAGGAAACTTTCAAAAAAATGGGTAGAGAGGAGAATCCAAGTAGCAAACATGAGTTGTACAACCAACAAATCGACTAGTGCTATAGTAATGAACCTATTGTGATAAAAGGTCACACTATAATGGTAAGAGCTGTCGCAAACATACTGAATACCTTCCAGAAATTGAGTGCCCAAACAACCTATCTAAGGGCGAGGGATAAGTAATTGCGCTTGACTGTCGATTGTTTGTGCATGTGAACAGGTCTTCAACGTGTATTGAGCAGGCATCCTACTCCTCCTCCTAGGATGCCTGCTTCTCCTCCTATGAAAAAGGTAAGGGAAATTCCGCGTGGTAACCACGAGGTTTAGCGAATTCCGCGTGGTGCCCAAAGCTTTTTGAGATTCCGCGTGGTAACCCCGAGGTTTTGCAAATTCCGTGTTATAACCTCGGCCTATTCTAAAAAGTTAAAACTATATAAAACACACCCCTAATATTTACTTAATTACATAAAATCACCCAACATTTTATTTTTTCAACAAAAATAGCAAATCTATTTTCTTAAAACACTTAATGATAACTATCACTTGATATACATAATATTTATTATTTTTAAATGTTATAAAAAAATTGCCTAAATTTGTACATGCCATTAAAAGCTCTATCATTTTTTTGCACATTTTTTCATGTCACTATATCTTTACATTATATTTAGAAAACCAATTTTATATTATTTTAAAAATAAATTATTTGAATTAGTGCACCTACTTTTAAATAAACCCTCCTTTAAAATATCAACTATTATAAATTTTGAAAAATGAGGTTCTTTTTATAATAACAAAAATTGATTAATTTTTTAAAATAATAACATATAGTGACATGGAAAAAGATTAAATAAAAAATATATGATTTTATAATTATAAACTTAAGTGTTTTAAGAAAATAGATTTGCTAGTTTTGTTGAAAAAATAAAATGTAGGGTGATTTTATGTAATTAAGTAAGTATTAGGGGTGAGTTATATATATTGTTAACTTTTTAGAATATGCCGAGATTATAACACGGAATTTGCAAGACCTCATGGTCACCACGTGGAATCTCAAAACACTTTGGGCACCACGCGGAATTCGTAAAACCTTGTGGTCACCATGCGGAATAATTGTCCCTATGAAAAATATCGAAGAATATTATATAACAAGTTATTATTAATATTCTCTAAAAATAAATAATAATTGTTTTTGCATAATATAAGGTTAATTGTTAAAATTAATAAAATTAATTTTATAGACTTATAGAGATTTTATAAGTATAATTTGTAATGTTATCAACCCAAACCCAAAACGACCGACCCGAACCCGCCCGACTCGACCCGATCGACAGGTCTAATTACAAATTTACAATTATGTCTTATCAAGTCGGATTCTCAAATAACCATACTTAATGATATTATTGTAAACTTTGAAAACCATGTTAATTATTATTACAAATGTACTTTGTGGTTTATCTAAAATTACGCCATACTTACAAAAACGACAAATTTAAAAGCTAATATATATGAGGTTGATTCCGGTGAAAACGTTTCTTATCCTATAAACTAAAAACGTGAACAAAATACATAAATATGTGAACAATAAGAAGAAATATGTGAACAAAATCATATTTTTATTATGGATCGCATTATGGATTAGATTACTCCACATAATAAAATAATAACACCACAAAATCACAAACATTTTTGGAGTTCACGTTTTTCTTCTTTTGTGTTCACGTATATCTATTTCATGTTCACGTTAATCACGTATTTCTATTTCATGTTCATAGTCTTCAGTTTATATGTTAAGAAAAGTTTTCATTTGATTCAAATCCAATATATATTTATCCCGTCCAAAGGAAAGTCTATGCTTTCCCGTAACCTTTTAAACTTTGTACTTTTTTTTGTACAATTTGGGTTAATTTATTTTTTAATCATATACTCCCTCCGTCCCTAAAAGATCGTCCAAAAAGTTGATGGAAAAAGTGAAAACGTGATAAAGTTGATGAGAATATTGGGTATGAGGGGTAATATATAAGATTGGATAATTATAGTTTTGTTTTTTTAGAAAAAAAAGTGATAAAGTTGATGACAAAGTTGGACAATTGAATAATATAATATTGTAGATTGAATGAGAGTAAAATGAGAATAAAAGTATGATATAAATGGAAAGATGTTAAAAAGGTGGATAAACAAAAGCGGACACTCGAAAAGAAATACTGGATATACATTTAGGGACGGGAGGAGTAATAAAGAAATATTTATTTTAGAATAAATCTCAAAATTCGTGCATTGGATCGAAAATATGTCAAGATAGATGCTTATAAAGAGTGGGAGAAATTACTTGGAATGAATAGTAGGAGTATGATAAACCGAGAAGGAATATTACATCTTGGATCAATAGATTCGATCCAAGTAGAGAAAGGGAGCAAGTTGCATATTTATCAATGGAATGATATGTACTTTGCTTAGTAAACTAAATAAATGAGCCAATTAATACTTCATATATTTATAAAAAAAATGAAAAAAGAAAACAAAAACAAATGATGTGCATAATATATGTCAACAAGATTGTGCCTTTTTCGGTTGCCCACTGGTTCACCACAGTTTCGTCTTGGCTACATCCAGTTCGACCCGGGTCGCGCACCTGGCTTTGGTGGGTGAGTCTCCTAAAGGGAATTTTTTGACATCCACTGGAGTTGAACCCCAGACCTCGTGGATGTGGAGCAGGCCGCTTACCACCTGAGCCAACTCCCTTTGGTAACAAGATTGTGCCTTTGTAAAGCATGCAGATGTGCGTTTTATATGTAATCTTGTCCAAAGGCCTTGTTCTGGAGTACATAACATAACGTTGCATTGCAACTTGCTAGTTCTACACTTCTACAGTTCTACGTACCACATGTTTTTATTTCCAAACATTTCATTTTGACATAAAAAAGGTAATACATTATATAGTACTAGTTTATTTCATCCACGTAATGAACCGGATCCGTGATTGAGGAAAACCAGCTCGATTATTACGTACCATACATCAATGTACGTACATCAAATGTTTAATTACACCAGTATAAAGTTCGTATGTGCGATGAATCTCAATCTCAATTTAGCTCATTTGAAAAAAAAAAAATAACAGGATAAAAAAATAAAATAAATCTCATCACTTGTGAATTGTGATGAGTAACAGAGCGTTTGAATGAACTGAAATCCAGCATAAAATTGCAAGAAAATTTTAAGAGAATATAATAATAGAGCTGGAATCAAATCATAGAGCTGGACCTTCCATTTGGGTCACCAATGACACCCTGCACCTCATAATTATTTGCAGCTCATAAAATGCACCTTGCATATGCCAACATGTTCTCCAGCTTTTTCTCCATCTCTTCAAAATCCCCAAACTCATTAAAGTTCAAATCTTTACATAGAAATTTCAATTTCACTTGTAGCCTTGTCTTCCCCTTTTCTTTCTCCCATCTGGGTTTTTCTTCATTCTGCCAATTGAGGGGCCAATTTGGTTGAACTCCTCAAATGGCTCCTCCAAACACTGTGATGAACACAATGGATAGCCCAACCATTATCACTTCAGAGAAGAAGAAGAAGAACAAAGAAAAGTCAGTTAGCTCTAAACAGTTCACATGGGTACTCCTCCTCAAAGCACAGAGACTCCTCAGCTTCATCTCATGGCTACCCATTGCATCCAAATCTCTCTTCTTCAAAATCAAGAAAAGGGTAGCCATGGCAGACAAGATCAGTGATGAGCAGCCCAGAACTAGAGGGAAACTCTACAATTTCATTAGGGTTTGCCTTGTAATCTCCATTTTAGGGCTTGTAATTGAAGTAATTGCACATTTAAAGAAGTGGAATCTCAGTGGATTGGATTTGATCCAATATGGGTATTGGGAGGAAGTTGAAAGCAACATTCTTCAGTGGTCTTATATGGCTTGGATGTCATTTAGGGCTGATTATGTTGCCCCTGTTGTCATTCTCATGTCCAGATTCTGTATTGTCTTGTTTCTGATCCAGTCTTTTGATAGGCTAGTGCTTTGTATTGGGTGCTTTTGGGTCAAGTACAATAAGCTCAAGCCTACCATTGATGAAGCTCAAGCTCTTGATATTGAGGATGACACCAATTTCCCCAAAGTTCTTGTTCAGATCCCTATGTGCAATGAGAAAGAGGTAACAAATGAATTACTGATCTTTTTAACTTCTTCTGGTTGTTGTAGGCTTAATGATATCTCCATCATTTTCTAGTTCCAAATCTGTATTGTTCCCATACCATTGGAGGAAATTGATACAATCTTATTTCGGATAATGACGGTAAAGTACCCACAATTTTAGGATTTCTATGTAAAAATCCTCTAGTTTTAATTTACCTGCCATAAAGTTGCGTTCTTTAGATATTTATCACTCCTGGACAGAGTCAGGCCATACCTCCATTATTGACATGTTATAAAATGGGGAATCTAATTCCAATTGGGATTTGATTGGTTGATATATTTCGATTTCTAAATTAATGATAACCAGTAGTATATTTTAGTATGGACCGTATGATTTTTACCTCTGGCTGTACATTTGTTTCTTACTAGAAATGATGTCATAGTTGCTCATTTTTGCAACTCTAATGTCAATCTCTGTGCTTTTCTGCTATGAAGGTGTACGAGCAATCAATTGCAGCAGCCTGTCAGCTGGATTGGCCTAAAGACAGAATCTTGATCCAAGTTCTCGACGATTCGGACGATGAAAACTTGCAGTTTTTAATCAAGGATGAAGTGTACTCATGGACTGAAAAAGGAGTGAACATAATCTACAGACACAGATTCATCAGAACGGGATACAAAGCTGGCAATCTGAAATCAGCCATGTCCTGTGATTATGTCAAAGACTACGAATTCGTCGCAATCCTTGATGCGGACTTCCAACCGAATCCTGATTTCCTCAAACTAACAATCCCTCACTTCAAGGTAAAATCACAATCCACAGCTCAAATGAAAACATATTGTTTTCTCAATAATTTGTCCATTTTAATGAAATGTTGAAATGTTACTTCATTGTGCAGGGGAAACCAGATCTCGGTCTAGTCCAAGCTAGGTGGTCATTTGTTAACAAAGAAGAGAATTTGTTAACAAGGCTTCAAAACATCAATCTTTGCTTCCACTTTGAAGTGGAGCAACAAGTGAATGGCATGTTCTTGAACTTTTTCGGGTTCAATGGGACAGCTGGGGTGTGGAGGATAAAGGCCTTGGAGGACTCTGGAGGGTGGCTGGAGAGAACCACAGTGGAGGACATGGATATCGCGGTTCGGGCCCACTTGCACGGATGGAAGTTCATCTTCCTCAATGATGTCAGAGTTCTTTGTGAGTTGCCCGAGTCCTATGAAGCCTACAAGAAGCAACAACATCGCTGGCATTCGGGTCCTATGCAGCTTTTTAGACTATGTCTTCCTGCAATCATGACTTCCAAGGTAAAAAGACTCAAATCTTTATACGAGTGATATAGAAGTTTTCTAAGTTGATTTCATGGTTTTAGAACTTCTTCCTGTATATGCTTGTTTATCTAATGAAGATGTCAGATTGCGAATAACAATGAAATGTTACATTCATCTCACTGGTGTTTTTGATGCAGATATCAATATGGAAGAAGTCAAACTTGATATTCCTATTCTTTCTTCTAAGGAAGCTGATTCTACCATTCTACTCCTTTACACTATTTTGCATCATACTTCCATTAACCATGTTCATCCCTGAGGCCGAGCTTCCCAATTGGGTAATCTGCTACGTACCCGTCTTCTTATCCTTCTTAAACATCCTACCAGCACCCAAGTCATTCCCCTTCCTCATCCCCTACCTTCTATTCGAAAACACAATGTCGGTTACCAAATTCAATGCCATGATCTCCGGGCTTTTCCAGCTAGGCAGCGCCTACGAATGGGTGGTGACTAAGAAAACAGGCAGAGCTTCTGAATCAGATCTTCTGGCTGTTGCTGAAAGGGAAAAGGCAATGATGAGCAATGACAAGATTCAAAGGCGGTCGTCGGAATCCGGGCTAGAGATGCTTGGTAAGATGAACAATCAAGAAGCTGTTGCTGGGCTTCTTCCAAAGAAGAATAGGAAGAGGAACAGGATTTACAAGAAGGAGCTTGGGCTTGCTTTTTTACTTCTTACTGCAGCTGGAAGGAGCTTGTTGTCTGCACATGGAGTACACTTTTACTTCTTGCTCTTCCAAGGGCTTTCATTTCTTGTTATGGGATTGGATTTGATAGGTGAGCAGGTGAATTGAGGACATCAGAATTCTTTTTTTTTTTTTGCTTTTTTTTATAGGTTGATTATTCTTGGGGCTTAGAGTATACAGATGAATTGGGCAAATAGTTAGTTGCTACACAGCTCTATTATTTTATAAGTTCATATGAACATGTGTCAAACATTTTCTGTTGATTTTTCGTTTATCAAACTGCAATATACAACAATATCATTGCCCTACATTTCTCACAAAAATCTTATGAAAATATCAAAATGAACTTCAGCAATGAAAAATCATATTGCACCAAGTACATGAGCTTGTTATACGTCCAACACACAAAATATACATACATATCTTCAGCTTAAAGTCCTTGAACTTTGCTCACCAAAATCTGACATAACGTTACTCAATTAGAACATGTTTTCAAGTACAAAATAGAATCCAAAAGTAGAACTTTGACAAATGTAGTTACATATTTCGTTTGACAAGATTTGAAGCAAAACGAATGCGTAAAAGATTATTCTACTAAAAACCTATTCCATGTTCTATACATTACATTAGAATACGAGCAAAACAGAGCATCAAGTGGGGCAATGATAGAACTTCTCTCATAGAAGAGCAGACTATGATTCTTAATGGCAGAAAGCTTCTTACAGAAAGAATCAGGTCCTTATCAACCACGTCCATCTCTAAATTAGATGCCTTCAAAGTCCGGAGCAATGAGGAAAATTTCTGGATTAAATCAGGTGAATCCTGGGTACTATACTTGCAAGCTCAATTGCAAAATTGTGCGAGAAATGCGTTACTCTTGGAGGGTAAGGCCTGCCATGGCCAAATCATTGAGCTTAGTTTGCAATCTGATACCTTGACATCCAACATTCTCGTGAACATGTACTGTAAATGCGGACTCATTAGGTATGCACGACAAGTGTTCGATCAAATGCCTGAACGAAGCTTGGTCTCTTGGAATACCATGATAGGGGCGTATACCCAAATTGGGTATTCGGAGGAGGCACTGGATTTGTTCATAGAGATGCAGAAGGAGCGTACCTCGATAAGTGAGTTCACGGTTTCCAGTGTGCTTTGTGCCTGTGCTGCAAAAGGAGCTGTCTTTGAGTGCAAGCAGCTTCATGCCTTTGCTGTTAAAACTGCAGTCTTTTCCAATGTGTTTGTGGGTACTGCTTTACTTGATGTCTACTCCAAGTGTAATTTAGTCGAGGAGGCATCCGCTGTTTTCGATAGCATTGAGGAGAAGAGTGATGTGACTTGGAGTTCAATGGTGGCAGGCTTCGTACGCAATGAACACTGCGAAGAAGCATTGTCGTTGTACAAGAGGACACTGGCAGAAGGAGTTCTCCAAAACCAGTTTACAATTTCATCAATCCTCTCTGCCTGTGCAGGGATTGCAGCTCTTATTGAAGGTAAACAAGTGCATTCTGTTCTGTGCAAAGTCGGTTTCAATCAAGACGTTTTCGTGTCTTCCTCTCTCGTTGATATGTATGCAAAATGTGGCTGCATTGTAGAAGCCTATCGCGTATTTTCTGACCAGGGTAATAAGAACATGGTATTGTGGAATGCTATTGTATCTGGTTTCGCTAAACATGGCGGGTCTTTAGAAGCTCGAATTCTGTTTGAGAAAATGCAGCAGACAGGTTTTTTGCCTAACGAAGTGACTTATGTTTCTGTGTTATCTGTCTGTGCTCACAAGGGTCTTGTTAACGAGGGGCGAGCATATTTTGATCTTATGGTAAAGGAGCATAGTGTGAGACAGAATGTTCTTCACTATTCTTGCCTAGTTGATATCCTCGGCCGAGCTGGGCTGATTGAAGATGCATACAGTGTAATTAAGAGCATGCCATTTGAAGCTACTGCTTCCCTGTGGGGTTCATTTTTGGCTTCATGTCGGAAATTCGGAAATGTGGAGTTGGCTGAGATTGCCGCTAAGAAGCTGTTCGAGATAGAGCCTGAGAATGCAGGTAACCATATCTTGATGGCGGATATTTACTCTGCCAGCAAGAATTGGGGCGAAGCCGCTAAATCAAGGCAATTTTTGAGGGATAGTTTAGTGAAGAAGGAGAGGGGTAAAAGTTGGATTGAAATTAAAGACAAGGTACACACATTTATGGTCGGAGAGCGAAATCATCCTCAAATTGTTAAGATATATTCAAAGTTGGAAGATTTAATGGAAGAGATAAGAGACTTGGGTTATAAAGTTCAGGTTGGACATGATGTTCATGATGTGGAAGAGTGCAAAAAAGAGGAGCTTCTGAGACACCATGGTGAGAAGTTGGCTCTTGTTTTCGGGTTGATGGCTATGTCACCTGGCGTGCCGATTAGGATTATGAAGAATCTTAGGATCTGTGGAGATTGTCATTTGTTTATGAAGTATGCATCTAAAGTTAGAAAAAGAGAAATCATTGTCAGAGATGTGAATAGGTTTCACCATTTCAGAAATGGATACTGCTCTTGTGGGGATTTCTGGTAGTTTGCAAGAAGTCATATTAAATGTAGTTCAAGAACTGTTCTCCAAGAAACAATATTTTTCTTCTTCTTTTTGGGTTAGTTTGCAAATTTTCCAAACAGCAAGAAATGGGACAAACTTCATCTGATCAAATCAGTACATTATTGCCAACAAGGCCTGCCAGTAGCATTAGAATACACCCTTCCTTAACATTATAAACTCATATACTACAATAGCACTCTGATAGAAAAGCTGGAGATATGGGAAAACTCAAACAAAAAGAATCAAAATTGCAAATTGGCAATACAGCCTGACAACAAATCTGCCTTCCCTAATATACCCTCATTAAATTGAGGAATTTACCATAATGTAGCTTCCATGGCGGTCTTCTTCCGAAGCTTGTCCTCTGCATCTCTCAAGAACTCGAACTTTGGAGATGGAGAAGACCTTATCGTGCTGATCTCGTATGGGCCGTTTTCGTTTCTCAGTAAATCACTTAGCCTTCTGCTCTCTGCTTTGGCCTTGCCATCTTCAGACTCTAACTCTTCTTTGGTTTCCTCTTTGATGGTGAAGAGGAATGTTGGCGGTCCCATTACCAGACCCGCTTCGACTCGGTTTTCATCCATGGCTTTGAGATACAAATCCTTGTAGTGGCTGCTGGCATGTAACCGAAACCCGGTTTCGGATTCATGGGCATTGATGTCTTCTGTGGTTCCTCGCTCATGAGAGTCTTGTATTGGGTTGGTGTAATTTTCTTGAATCTGTCTTTCAGTTATACTCCTCTTCCACCACAGTAAGTAGTAAGTTTCAGCAACAAGTGCAAGGAGTAAGCAACAGAACACTACACTCAGCCCAATCCCCACAATGCTCAAAAACTTCATTCCCCGTGAAAAAGAAAATGCAACTCAATAGCAATATGGAACCGAAGTAGAAAGGTGCAACTCAATGGTTGGCATTTACTTTCCTTCAGTTTTACTATGACATCTTGGCAACTATGAATACACTGATGATTCAGTTAGATGGGTTTTGTATATGCAGAAGATTAGTACAAGAAAGGACGGTGAAAAGTTAAGAATGGAGGTAAGTGGGCACAGTAAGTGGTGGAGTATTAGTTAAATGTGATTTTCAGTTTCACTGACTTAGAGTCCGCAACCGCATTTTTAAAGACTTATAAGCACATTTATGCTTATAAGTAAAAAATAAGCAAATGAATTTTGCCAAACACGTTATTTTTAAGTGTTTATAATCACTTCTTTGCTTATAAGCAGCCAAAAAAAAAAGCATGGGGACATGCTTATCCAAATAAGCACCTAATTATAAGCACTTGCTAATTTATTTGTGTCCAGCCCTACCCCTCTTCTACCCCATTCACGATTGAAGAACTGCCCCCATTCACGAACACCTTCTCCGGCGTCTTCTCACCGGCGCACAGGTTCGGCGTCTTCTCACTGCCCCCATTCACCACCACCTCCTCAGAAACCACCAGGACCACCACTGCCGTCGGGGA
Organism: Polygonum maritimum; assembly: GCA_963924305.1. Taxonomy (NCBI): domain Eukaryota; kingdom Viridiplantae; phylum Streptophyta; class Magnoliopsida; order Caryophyllales; family Polygonaceae; genus Polygonum; species Polygonum maritimum. The sequence continues at coordinate 16,812,413 of OZ002733.1, forward strand.
ATCGACGTCGTCGTCGAAAACAGCGGAGGCCTGCAACAATCGGGATACATACGACTGAGTGGAATCGGGTTTCGGAGGGGCCTCCCTGCCGGAATCGTCGTATCGGCGGCTGAAGAGCCCGTAGGAGACCGCGATTCCGACGAAGACTATGTGGAGAAGCTCCCAACTTTGGGAGAAGAGGTTGTGGTCGAAGAATTCGGGGGCAATTGAGGGCAGAATTGGGACGACGATGAAGAAGAAGATTGCAATTAGAGCTTTGAAGAGGAATCGGGACCGGAAATCGGGTGGGGAAGGTGGGGGGTTTTGCTTGGATGAAGAACTCTGACCGGTGACCTGGAGAGATAGACCCAAACGTCTTCTCCGGTGGAAGAGGCTTCAATTTTAGTTTTTTTCCTTTTTTTTTTTTAAGGGTAAAATGGTCAAATTATATTTTGTACATACAAAATCAGCAAACCGTCTTACCAAACACCCCATTGTTTATCTAAAAAATAAGTTCTCAAATTCAGCAATTTATATCAGCATCAGCAATCGATCAGCATCAGCATCAGCAATGATTTGCCAAACGGACTCTTAATTATGGGTTTGATGGGACTCTCTCCCATGGAACCTGGCTGGGGTCTTTTGTCAGAGACATGTTAATACGTGGGAACTTCAAAAGTATACATCGCAATACAATTATGTGAAATTAGTTTTGACACCCTTGAGTTTAATGTTACTCTTCATGTCTCTAGGTTGATTATTTTTTCTTTTTGTGCCCATAAAGTTATGATCGAGTCATCACATTGATGTCCCTTGCACGTCGGCTTTAAGCAAATGAACGTTGATCAAGTCGAATTTGATTGTTAAAAGACTCAAATTCATGCCCCAAATCATCCCCATTTGAATCTCTAACTATGTCTTAAATTTAAGGCGATTAATTGTTTACGAATTCAAATTGGGATAAATCGGACATCGATTTAACAAGTGAATCCTAGTGAAAACACAATATGATAACATTAAATCAATCCCAACGGTGAAAACACATCAATCAAAAAATCCAGAACCTCGGGAATAGAGAAAATTAAATAAACCCAAAACATTAAAAAAGATGTCAATAATTAAAGGGTGGGAAGATTAATCTCCCTTTATTTTCTCACAAGCTAGCTTAAGGGAGGGAAAAAATGTCGAAATCAAACCACACCACATAGTACGTACGTACAAGTTAGTAACCTCCCAGAAGCTAGCTGGAACTTGGTAATTAATCCATCGAGCTATAGTAACCTATTCTTTCTCACGAACGTCGTCCTTTACTATCTTACGCAATGTGATTGCAAACAAGACGAGGTAGCCAACAAGCAAAACACAAATTGCCAAGGACCTCCTTTCCTGATGCGGATCTAGAACGTGTAAAGCGACGGTGTGGAACGAGGCAATGACCAAAGCGATTCCGGTGAGGGTGGTTGCGATGGCGATTTCGGGAACCACGTCTTGCAAAGTGTAGGCGACCATGAGAAAGAAGAAAGAGAAGCCCAGCATGAGAATTAGGGCACGCGTGCACTCATCGGAAACGAGTCCGTAGCTCCGAGAGGTTGCGATGCCGGTCACCATGGCTCCTATCACGGCTAGCAACATCCAAATGTCGAGTTGCTCAAAGAATCGGTCAAAAGGAGCCGGGTACTTGGCCTTGCGTTTGCCCCGTTGGGTAGCCCACTGCAAGATCTTGCCCCGGATGACTCCGCTGCCAGCTGGGTTTCGGGCGCCATTTATAGGGCGGTCCAAGTCGGCAGCATGGACCGTGATGAGCATGGAGCTGGTGAGAGACTCATTAGTTGGAGAACTTGGAGCTGGAGCGGAATGTGGTACGTCGTCGTCGAGGTGTTGTTGGCTAACAAATGATGGATGATCCTCCATGTTTTGTCGAATGGTTGGAGCCCTAATTGATTGATGTTAATATGTCGAGAGCTTTAGCTAGCTAGGGTTTGAGGGAGACGTGTTGTGGAAGTAAACTAGCTAGAGCATCATGATCGAACCAATGCAAGGGGGGATTTTGGAGAGAGACGACCGATGATCAATTGAAGGGTTTGGAGCTAGATCTATAGCTTGTGCGTGTGTGTATATGAAGAGAGTTTATGGGTAGCTAGCTAGATTGAAAGGGCAAATCCCTATAGATGGCATGCACCTTCAAAGGGAAAGGGCGGCGTAGTTGCCAAACGCTGTTGTAGAAATTACTCAAACACGGAGGAAACACGGGCTGGGTATATAGCCAAGCTAGGGCATGCACGTAGTTGCGTAAAGTGCATCACTGTGGTCGCATGCATGTAAGAGCTAGTGAAGGTCGATACGAAATTGCCCTTTAATTACGTTACAGGCCACGTCCAAACGCGGTGCTATATATATATATGCTAGTGAAGGTCGATAGGAAATTGCCCTTCGATCAATTCTCATCACGTAACAGGCCACGTCCTCCGACGAGCCCCGAATTCCCTTTAGTTTGGACTTTGGACGAGCCATCAACGTACGTAATTCATCATCAGCTAGCCATCTATACTACCTATAGTATAAAGCGGAGACAATGTCCTCACAAAAATTTACATCAGGGGTGTCATTTCTATAATAAAATAATCAGATGGACCCTTCTTTATGCAAATTAGGTAGTTAGAATCTCATATAATCTTATCCTGAAAAAAAATCGTTAAAATTACTGAAAAATTTGAATTATCCAAAAAGATATATCCTTACCTAAAAATGTTTAAAAATCATGTTCAAATTTGAATTACTGGAAAATGTTTAACTCATTGAGCAAGAATCATACATAAATCTATTTTTTGATCAAAAAACATAAATCTATTTAATTTTTTTTAGATGAAAAATAAGTACGTATCTATTTGATGTTTCAATTTTTTTTTTAGATAGGTAGATGAAAAATGTTTAAACATGATTTTTAATCTCACAGAATAATAGATATTCATATATGTGTATCTATAGATTTAGATATAGATATGACTTCAAAGATTATTACATGATTTTGTTTTCATTGGTTGTTTAAAAAGATAGAAAGTTTAAATGTAGTAGATAGGAAATTAGGAAAATACAATTATGATGTTATTTATTCGGACTTTTTTTTTAAAATTCAAATGAAATTCGGATTTTTTAAAAACAAATAATTGGACTATATCTACACATCTATATTAAATCATGTTTATAATCACATTATCCGTACATGGTACGGGAGTTAAACTAGTTACCCATTAAATAGGAGGAGGGCACCAACATTTTTTTTTTTTTTTTTTTTTTTTGATTAGGTGAGAATTAGGACACTCTCCTCTTAAGGAGGGCGTCCTAGAGCATCCTTTCGGATGAGAACTAAAAGTTCTGGGTAATTCTGAATGGCATTAAGTGGGAGACTGTGGCTCAACTTTGCAATTTTATCAGCCACAGCATTAAGGACACGATCCACGTGACACAGTCGCACTATCTCGAATTCTCGAAGCGAGACAAGGATATCTGAGATAATCATTTCAATCTCCCATGGACAGTTCAACTGTCCTTGGATGGCCTTTATGACTACCAAGTTGTCTCCTTCAATTTCAATTTGTCGAATTTTCCGCTTCTTTGCTTCTTTCAACCCTTGTTGTAAAGCTAGCGCTTCCGCTCGTAAGATCGAGATTGGACCATACATCCTTGATGTGATTGCTACCATCTGGCCCCTATGATTCCGAATTATTGAGCCGCCTGCCGCCTGACCATTACTCAGTTTAGATCCATCAAAATTAAGTTTATAGAAGCCTAGATGCGGGCACTTCCATTTTCCTTGTTTGGGTCTCCTCTTTTCCACATTCGGATTTCTACTTAGTAGTGTTTCCTCTGATTCTTTCCAGTTTTTTGCTCGTCTCCAGTTTTGTAATTGAGTTTGGATAAATTGAGGTAGGTCTGGGATCACATCATCTTGTACTTGATGGAAAACCAATTTGTTTCTCTGAAACCAAATACTCCACCAGATTACCGCTAGGTTGGTGAATTCCTTTGCTCCTACCCTTTCTTTGATTTTGTTTAGTATAGTTTTCCCATTTTTCCCCATAACATCATATTCCTTTAGTCCTTCTTCAAGGTGTGGGAATGTTTGTGCTATTATTCTTAGGGTATGGGGACACTCAACTAGCAAGTGTCCCGTATCCTCATTGGTAGAGGTGCACATTACGCACCCCCCTATAGTTGAGACATGTTTTTCTCTAAGTCTTTCTTTTGTGGGTAGCCCGTTAGCATCAATTTTCCAAAGAAAGTTCTTGATTTTTGGAGGTATGTCTAGTTTCCAAATCCATTTATTTATGTTCGGAGATAGTATCTCTGTTTTAGCCACAAAGTTTGCTGCCGAGGCAGTAGAGAACCATCCGTTTTTACTTGGTGCCCAGAACAGTCGGTCCCAGATAATATTTTCAGGGATTAGGATTGTTTCTATTTTCTCTACTATGTTTTGGGGAAGTAGTTGCTTTAGTTCGTCTGATTTCCAAGATCTATCTTCGGAAATAAAATCCTCTACTTTCCTATTTTCCTCAATACTATCCTGATTTTTCGCATAGTTTCGTAACGGTTCTTGTAATGCCCAATTGTCGCTCCAGAAATTTATTGTTTTTCCATCTCCTACTTGCCATATCAGTCCTTTTGTAAATTCTGATCTAAGACTCATCAATTTTTTCCATTGCCACGATGTATTACTCCTAAGGTTGTAAGAGAAGATTGTATCATTTTTCAGATACTTTTCCTTAATGACCTGGACCCATATATTAGTAGGTTGTGCTATTATTTTCCAAAGTAGTTTCATTTGCAAGGCCTTATTCATATGTTCCGTCTTTTTTAATCCTAGCCCCCCTTTCTCTTTTGGTCTACAGATTTTTCCCCATCCCACCAAAGGTTTATAATGTTGGTCTTTATTCCAAAAGAAATTCCTATTGATTCTATCTATTTCATCGTGAATGTGTTTAGGAAGTAGGAAACTTTGCATTATGTAATTTGGCTTGGAAGCTAGATTTGATCTTATGAGGATTCTTCGTCCCTCCTGCGACAGTGAATTTGCCTTCCATTTTGCGAATTGGTTTCGGGTCCTACCTACTGTGTCCTGAAAGGTGTCCTTGTTCACCGCCCCGTTAATAATCGGGCATCCTAGGTATTTTTCTAGGTCCGCCATTGAGGTTATTCCTAACGCTTGTTTAGCTAGTTGTTTCTGATGGTTAGGTACTTGTTTCGATGTCTGGAAAGCAGATTTGTGATAATTGACTTTTTGTCCCGAAATCGCACAGTACTCTTCTATTATTTTTTTAACCATTAGGCATGCCTTTTGGGTAGCTTCGAGAAGATTATAATATCGTCGGCAAACGCAAGAAATGGAATCTTCGTTCCTCCGCGGGTAATTGGGAAACCTATCGTGGTTCTTGGTTCATTGCTTACAGTTTGCAGTTTTCTTGCCAGAATTTCCATACCAATCACAAACATAAAGGGAGACAATGGGTCTCCTTGCCTCAAACCCCTTTCAGGCTGGAGTGGGTCTGTATAATTATTTACTAAAACTGAGAAAGAGACCGAGCATACGCACTCTCTTAGCCATCCTAAAAATTTGTCTCCAAATCCAAATTTTCCTAACACTACAAACAGGAAACTCCAATCCACTCGATCGTAGGCCTTTTCCATGTCTAATTTTATCGCCATCCACCCCTCCTTGGCTTTGCTTCCTCTAAAGGAGTGGAAAAGTTCATGTGCAATGAATACATTATCTTGGATTGCTCTGTTGGCCACAAAGGCTCCCTGAAGCGGGTGGATAATCTTATCCATCACTTTCTTCATTCTTTCTGCCAAAATTTTTGCTATCACTTTGTAAATTGTTGAGCATAGACTTATCGGTCTATAATGGTTAGTAGAAGTGGGGTTGTCTTTTTTGGGGATTAAAGATATGAATGTATGGTTGAATTGTTTTAGAATCCTTCCTGAGTGGAAGAAACTCTTCACTGCCTTGATCACTAAAGGCCCTACAATGTCCCAGTATTTCTTATAAAATTCTGCTGTCATTCCGTCGGGTCCAGGAGATTTATCTGATCCGATTGTCATGACTGCAACTCTAATTTCGTCATTGGATACCGCCTTTGTCAGTTGCCTGTTATCCTCCACCGTTATTTCTTGACCAATTAAATTTAGATAATCTTGAGTCAGCCTGTTATTTACTGGCTCCTTCGAGTATCTCTTCTTAAAATCATTCCTTATTTCGTTTCGAATATTTTCCTCACCCGTTATTTGTGTACCCTCCTCTGTCCGGATTTCTTTGACAATCTTCCTATTTCTTCTTCCATTGGCTATTTTGTGAAAATAGCCTGAGTTTGAGTCCGTTAGCTGAGTGTGTTTTGTTTTTGCCCTTTGTTTCCAATACGTTTTGTGGAAATTTAAAATACATTCTTTCTTGTTTAGTAGTCGCAGCTGTTTTTGTACTATACTTGGTTGCGGTGATTGAAGGATTTGTTGCTGGAGGTCAACCAAAGAGGTCTCTAGCTCCCGCAGTTGTTCAAAAGTATTTCCTAATGTTTTTTTATTCCATTGTTTCGCATGCATTTTGAATAGCTGCGTCTTTTTCATGAGCTGAAACATGTTTGATCCAGGACAGTTAAGTTTCCATGCTTGTCGGACAACATTTTTAAAATCTCTCCGATGCATCCACATTTTTTCCAATTTGAAAGGAAGGGCTTTAGAAGTCTCTCCGTTAGATAATTCTATTACAATTTTACAGTGATCCGAGGTCGAAAAAGCATAGTTTGTAGTAGCAATCTCTGGAAACCAACTTAAGATTTGGTCAGTAACGAGTACTCTATCTAATTTTTCATATATGTTGTCCTGTTCAGTTTTATTCTTTCTCCAAGTATAGTTATTGCCTCTAGTCGGGATGTCCCTTAGTTCACACATGTCTTTAATTTTTATTAGTCGGTTGAACCTGCTCGGGTGTGGTGCGTAACCACCCTTTTTTTCGCTTATGTCCTGCATTTCGTTGAGATCTCCTATCAAGATAATAGGTAAACTTACCTGAATCAGACTTTGGGTAAGATCCGCCCAAAATTCCTCTTTCTTTCCCTCATTCGGGGGAGCATAGACAAAACAAATCACTAACACGTATTTTGTGGCTAGATTTTTGTATTTTAGAAGAACATATCTCGGTCTTTGCATGAAATTGCAAGTCTAGGATCATCATCCATCAACATGCTAGGTCGTGCAATAGGCAATAGATTTCCTTTAAGAGCCCAGCCTCTTGCACAACCCATACTAGATTTCCTTTAAAAATCCATAATAGATCGCTATATAGTATAAATTTAGGGAGTGTCCTTTATTCAGGCTCAATTAATATTTATTATAATTTTTCCTATATAATAAATAATATGCAATCAAAATCAAAATGACACCAATAGTGTGCCCTTTACCAAAAAAAATGACACCAATAGTAATAATCTCTTTCTTTAATAACTCAAACGTTTAGAGATTTTTTTCCTCCTAATTAACTGTGTAAATTATATATATTCATGTAAATGACCTAGTTTCCTCGTTTTAAAATGTCTCTTGAAAAAAAAAAGGAAATGTATAAATTCATCACAAAATATATTTAAATTCTTAAAGTCAAATAAATAAAAAACGTCTCTCCACCAAAAAAAAAACGTACAATAAATATTTCCATTTTAAGATGTCTATTATATACTCTTTAAGACACGGGTTAGAAATTTAGACCATACTTTTCATTGTTATGGCATGAATAAGGCTATTTTATGCAATTATTATAGTTGGGCTATTTGATCCATAGTCGATTGTCATGTAATCACTCGTATTTTAGATACTAGCTTTACCCGTTATATAATGTATGACTATATTTTAATTATTAAAATTATTTTCAATACATTATATTAGCGAATTTATGCACTTTTTTTTTGTTGAAAAATTTATGCACATTTAATTTCACTTACTAATAAAATTAATTAGATACCTTTATTTTCAATACATTATTTAATTTCACTTTTTTTTTAAAACATTATTTTCAATACATTTAATTTCACTTACTAATAAAATTAATTAGATACCTTTTCTCATTGATCAATTCATCAAACACATAGATCAATTGCAAAACGTGCCATATAAGATATGACAATATCAAAACGTAAATTATAATATTTAGAAATAACGTACTTGCTTAGATCAATTCATCAAATATAGAATTATAATAACATGGATATTTAGAGATAATGTACTTGCTTAGATCAATTTATCAAACGTAAAATTATAATAACATGGATATTTAGAAATAACGTAAAAATTAGATCTTAGGATGAATCGAGATTGTATAGATAGATAAAACTTGGATATTTTATAAATATAGGATATTGTTTTGATAGATTATGGATATAGATATTATTCTGATATATCAATAGATGGTAATTAGATAGATGCATATGAGAATTTATAATTGTAAAATAAATAATGATAGATAATTAATTTAATAACATGGGATGGTGCCAGAATTAACGTGGAGACTCAAAATTCCTCGACTTTAATATATAGTATAGATACTAGATTATTGCCCCTGTACGGAACATGATTGATAACATTTTTTTGATGTATTACTCAATTTATACTATAAAGCATAATAGTATTATTTGGAATTAGATATTGATTTTGTCTTTTTTATCCTAAATTGTTACAATATTTCATTGATCCAAAATCGTGATTTAATGTTCATAATAAATTTAAAGTAAAATTTTATATGATATGACTTAAATAAATATCATAGATAAATACTCTCATTTTATTTCAAAATATATTTGATTACTAAAAAAGTCATATGTGGTATGATATGAAATCTCAAGAGAAATATTTTATCAATATATATTATTTTATAATTAATTAGATTTTATATGATGATAGAAATCAAAAATTAAGTCAATTAATTATGAGTTAGTTTTGCATAAAACTTTCAGAAATATAGATTTGCATCAATCATAATAATTTTTGAAATAAAATAAGTATTTTAATATATCATATAAAATTATAATTAATTTCGACATAGTAGAGTTATAGATCAATACAATTTATAGATGAATATTATAACACAATTTTAGTTTATATATGTTTTAGATATTTTTCAAATATACTTTTAGATATTTTTTACTCAAATTAGAAATTTATGGGACAAAAAAGACTGACAAAAAAAATATGGCAAATATATATAATTATAAAAATACAATAAAACAAAAATCCAAAGTGACAAATAAGTTAACAAATTAATTATACTTTTGATTTACAAAAATGAGTGTATAATCAAATAATTAAAAAAGATAGATATTAGATGAAAATAAATAAAAATTAGGAAAAGAAGAAGATAGATGATAAACAATTAATAAGGATAAGAAAAACTATAATAATTATTTTTCTAAATCAAATTTTTAACATAAGGTGAGGCCAGAATTAATATAGAGGTTCAAAAAGTCTTGACGTTAATATATAATATAGATAATTCCAAACTAATGAACTTTTAATCTTTAATATACATCGGACCCCGGCCAAGGGAATTCTAAAATGCACATGAAGTTATATTAAGTTTATCACTCTAGAGCGTAGTCCCAAATATACAAATATTGGTGATAAAAGTTAGGTTCAAGTATGCAATAACTAAAAGTGCTTCATAAAATTAATATTAGAAGTATATTTTTAAATAACATTATTAACAAGCATAGCATTATATAAAATTAAAAATGTATTGTAAAAAAGTACCAGGGTCTCTTCCTAATTTGAATACACTTTTAACACTTCATAATTTACTTTAAAAACTGTAGATTGAGTTCATCTAACTATAACACTGTGATAATGTATAAGTGATTGAAGTATTTCCCATGCCAACAAGAATTCTTAATTTTTGTAGTTTAAGATAACAGAAGAACCACGAAGTAAACTGTGTAAGGGTGATAGCACATATTACCTGGATGGGTGACCTCTTACGAGCTCCTTGCGTTAGCCTAGGTTCGAATTGACTTGGCAAAATCGTCGTCAATCGGCTCAAGATTGGATCTTTAATTTGGCCTCAACAAGAACGTCAAGTGCTTAAGTATAAGGGATTGAAGTGTTTTTCATGCCACCAAGAGCTCATGTTTTAAGAGGAGAAAGAACTATGAAGTTCTTGCGTTGGTATTACATAATGGTTCACATTTTTAAGAAACATCAAAATAACTAACAATATGATATAAAAACTTGAATTTGATGCTCAAACTAGAGTATGCGTGCCTCGAAAATATGATAACTTGTCCCAAAAATAGTAGACATATATAAAAATCTTATTTTACTTTATTTTATATGAGATTTATTTTGATGATATATCATTTCTTTTACAACATAATATTTAAGCCAAACAAAGATTTATATGATATATTTTATTGTATAAGGATGGGATAATTTCTTTATGAATAAGTAGTTTTTTATATTATATAATTATTTTGAAAAAAATCCAAATCCAAATCATATGCATATAAACAGTTTTCTTATATTATAATTTGGAGTCTACACTAAAACTTTAACCAATAATTTTTTTTTATTAAATTTCAACCAAATAAAACGGTTTAAAAACATTGCAATGTGATTTCATTTGGAGTTCACTTGTATTATTTTACATTATTATTTAAACCTCTAATTATGCTAATTTAGGACTTGCTACACTTTCATTAGGAAAGTACTTTTTAGAAAAAACTAGTCTTTTTTATTTCTTGAAATTTGTGCACACTCTCTACTTTTTAGAGTCTTCTAGATTAAAAAAAGTACTACGTTTTAAAAGAAAGTACTTTTATTCATGAAGTATAGCAAACCCTTAGTATAAAACTATTATTACTCCCCACTAGACCTATCAAACGGGTTGGGTCGGGCGGGTTCGGGTCGGGTCGTTTCGGGTTTGGGTCATGTTTGGGTTCGGGTCATGGGTCGAACTGGGTCGGGTCATGGCGGGTTACCGGGCGGGTTCGGGTTGACCAGCGGGTCAATGACGTCATTAAAAAAAATCATTTAGTAATAAATCATAAAAAAATATATATAAAAAACTGAAGGTTCGGATAAGAATTTTGAAGAACAGATAAGTTTCTTGAACAAATACATTAGCTTTATAATCTTAAAGCATATTATTATATTAAGTTTTCTCTTCGCGATAATCTATAATACTATAAACTACAGTCGGAATCCGCAATGAATGCTCATCATTTTATCACAATCCTAATGTTTTAATTTGGTCTGTCCCAAATAGTGGATGAAAATTACATTTTATACCCATCCATGTATGAAAATTGCATTATTTGTTTTTTTTGATCTGAAAAATTGCATTATTTGTAGTTTGCCATTAATTGTAGAATTTTAAAGGTTGGGTAACGCAACCTTGAATGTGAAAGAGCAGCCTCCTTCAATGGCGTGACCGGCGTCTATTATCTCTCTACCTTCCTCCCTTCGCCTTTCTTCCTCTCCTTCCCCACCACTTCCCCTTTCCCCTCAAAAACTAATCACTCGCATCTCCCCAAACCCAATTCCCACCGCCTCAGACTCCATTCCATCCTAAGCAATTCGTTTCAGTCCAAAAACCAGTATCCACCACCGGAAAATCCATCCCTTTGAAAATCGGCGGGTACAAGCGGTCGGAGATCCAGGTCCCAAACATTGTCCTCCAGTTGACGGCCGGCGAGGTTTTAGTTGAAGGGTGCGAGTTGGACGACGTCGACGTTGTTGTCTCCAATTAGGTCGGGATTGTTGTCTTGGAAGACGGAGGCGACAGGAAGCTGTACAAGGTTGCTTGCTTTGCTGAAGCCGGTGATCAGGATAGGGCTTTCTTGCTCATCTCTGAGAGGTTTGTGCAAATTTCTTAAAGACTTTTCATATTGTGTTCATATGCCTCTTACTCTTTTCATACTGTTGTTCCTACCCTAGGAGGATGTTTCAAATATGCTTGAACCTTTTTGGTTTCGGATTGTCAAATAGGTGTTTCAGGGCGATTCGAGAATGAGTAATTTTCTCTGAAATGAAGGCATGCCGCCGCCGCCGAGCAATTTCGCGATGGTAGACGAAGTTGTCTACAGATCTGGATTTCCTCAGCCTTGAAATTCCGGCTTCCTTGAAACCCTAAATCTCAAGTCCATCATGTAAGTTCCGGTTTCTGGATGTTGATTGGAATGCCTTGGATTGATTGATGATTACTGATTCGGTTTTGTCTACTTATTTGGCGTTTTAAGTGCAGCTATTTGTGCCCTGAACCTCATTTGGAAGAACAACTAGAGTTCCGTCAATCTCGCACCATTAAACTGTATCAATTTGGGATTGGAGGCAAGAAGGTATATCCACTTCTTCTTCCATATCGTTGTCTACTTTGTTTGTTTGTTATTATGCTTTGAATGTCCTTTATCTGCTTGCTGTACTGGTTTCGCTATTGTGTGGGGGTTGATGTAGATTGCAAAGACTAGAACCCGTAGTGTTTGTGGTCAGGTTTTTCCCCCTTTTTCCAAAAAAGAAAAGATTGAGATCCTATAAAAGTTATATCCGTGTGATCTTGATAAAACTATCACGTTTATAAAGCCTAAGCCGTAACTTTGAATTAACTTGAACTAGCCTCCAAAGTTTGAAAGTTTCATGTTATTCTTGCTTTGTTAGATTGATTGTAAAGGGTTCAAGTTGTTCCAATTTTTTTGATAGAAAACTCTATATACTTTTCCAATTTTTAATGATTCTGCTGTTTTGTGATCTTTGAATCCATGGTGGATTGATGGCAGGTATTCTGGATCATTTGTGTCAAAGGATGAATGAGCTTAATCCGCTTGAGCTTCATTTTTGAAGAAGAAATGATTATGCAAAGGTAATAGTTGGATTCTTTGCATTTATATTATGAATGAAAATTTCCCATGTGATTAACTTTGTGCTAATTGGGAATTTCATGGCTTGATTCTGCCAATGGATGTATTATGTGGCCAAATGGAATGGTACCAAGGTTGTGGTGAAGATACTTGATAAGGAGAGTCACTCTAATCCTGAGGTATATTGTTGTTTTGGGAAATAAAAAAAGATTCTCAATTGTAATCACGCAATCTATATCGATTCTTTATATTAATGGATTTCTTCATTCATTTATTGCTCTTTAAGCACAAGATCTTCTGTTGCAGCCCATGCTTCAAGAGCTTGGCAAGCAAAATCCACAACTTCTAGGATTAATTCAAGATCATCATGCCCCGTTTCTTCAACTTCTCAATAAACCAATGGATGGTTCAGAAGGGTGAGTACCATTTGATAAGTCACGTGGGTTGCAGTTCTTAGTTGGTTGGGCTACGAAGGCATTTTCTACAGCCATATTTTTCCTATATGAACAGGTTTTCTTCTTTTGTTTTAATGATGCAGTTCTTTTCTATTCAACAAAAAAGAAATAGGCAACAAATTTCCTTGCATTATGGCGTGTCTTACTTCTGGTATGAACCATTTGCAGATCCTACCACATTATGCTTTTGGTGAGCAGATGATGATGAACCTAGAGGTAACTATCACTTCATTTCTCTTAATAGTAGTTACAGCTGTTCTTAAGAGCCTTATCAAGTTTCGGTTTTGCCACTCTTTCATCCCTGAAGTGAATTATGACACATGGAGTTGAAGAGAGAAACTTAATGTTTCTGAATATTATAAGAGCTGAAAAAAGAACTGAAGGTTTCTGAACTAAAGTGAATAATGACAAGGCTCTTTTTGATGGACAACTTCTGGATGTGTACTTTACACGATCATTATACTAGCATATTTTGGGCGTTAAGGTGACTTATTATGATAAGAGGTTGTGGATCCCGAATATTATAAGAACTTGAAGTGGATGTTGGAAGTTAGTGCTACTACTTTGCCCATTTGATGTGTCTGACTTTTATTCTAAAAGGCTATGCTAAAATTCTGTTTGTTTTGGGTTTGCTTTCCAGAATTTTCATTATCTCAGATAAATCAATTAATCTATGGATCAGGTTATAGAAAAGCCTACAGTCTTGACACCAATCTCTGTTTGCTTCGGCTCGAGGTTTAGAGATGGCCCCCTATATCGCAAAAAAAACCAAATCAAGAGGCTCCTAAACCTCGGAATCAACCTGATGAGGTAAGCTGTTAAACTTGAAACGAACTGTTAAGGTTCTACTCCAAAGATCATGTTAAATTTTTTCTTTGATCAGTGCCTTGCTGAAACCTGCTTTAAGAATTAATAAAAACAAAACTTCATGTTAAAAGGTACAGTTATTTTGTACAGTTATACTAAGTCACTTCTACATATTTTCTGGCATTTGAGGCTGATGAAATATGACAGTGGCGGGGTTTTGATGGTTCAGTCTTTATCTTGCCTTTTGACCTCGGGTGGTGATTATACTCGAGCAACATTTTTATCAGGTTTATTTTTTCTATCTTACAGGGATTGCTACAGTTGTGACATATGCAGAGATCCTGAAGAACAGCGGGGTTGTTGTTGAGAAGGGTTAGAATCCCTTTCCTTCTACTGCTCATTTTCAAACAACTTTTCTTATAAACTTTGGGTTATTTTGTGTGTATGCATAAATCTATAGAATGTGGTTGTCTGATGGCTATCATGAGCAGGAATCACAACTTCAACCATCGAAATCAATGAATCAGGCGAGCGTCCAGTTCAAATCAAACCCCAAGTACGCCAGGTCATGGCCTTACCAATAAGACCGGTGGATCATCTGCCGTTGATTGAGGTTCAGCTCTCACACTCGCACCATCTCCTCCGTTTGTACGCTTCTCAGAGCACTCACTCTCTGTCCCCTCTTGAAAGACACAAGCTTGACAACTTCATGGTAACCAACTGATCTTCGTTAATTTTCAAATTCTCCCCTGGATTTGTTGTTTGATAATTGATATGCAGTTTCCTCCTTGCAGGAATGCTCAACCTATTGACAGGTTGAAGAAGGCACAAGGTTTGTGTCTTGATAAATTGTCTTGGATGGCCAGCTCATCTTCAGCACCCAAGGTACACTTACCATGAATAAGCAGTTTTTGGTGTTCTTTTTAGATATTGGTGTTTTGATGTTTGTAGACTCATAGCCTTCGGCTTCCAATTGTTGAATTATGCCTTTGAGACTTCATGGATGGCTGTTTGAGAAATAAATCAGAACTGTCAGAGAGTTGGGTGGGTTGTTTATGCTGAATTTCTTGCAAACTGCTCTAAGTAAATAATTTGCCAACATGTAGGAGGAATGCTAATAAAATTTAGGGGTCTGCATGAGTTAGTCACATATTGTCCCATAATTAGATTTACAATTTACAAGTCATATGATAATATCAGTTCTCTAAGCTCTTGTTGGCTGTTCTCTTGCCTTTAGTGAGTTGAATTTTGAGCTTTTGGTTGGCAATTCTGCAGTTTTGAACATGTTGTAATTTACAAATGGAAAAAGAAGGATGATGTCGTGAATCCAGAATGTAGCTTTAACTTATTATGTGCTGATCTGCCACTCTTAAGTGATGTTTTATGCTACATCTGAAATTGGTTCATGTATAGAGTTTGGCGGTTTGAACTGTAGGGGTATTATCTGACAAGTGATTTCTTTTGTGTGAATTTACTTAGTTTCAGTGGTGACTGCTCATTTTGTTAACTCATCAATGCCTTACCTTTTAATATTATCATAAGACTGCTCATTTTGTTGTTTGGGTTATTATGCCATGATTGAAAAGGTTTATCAAAAGATTGGGTTATTTACTGAGGACAACTGGAAAAGGAAAGATACCAAAGAGAATTGAAGGAATACAAGGAAAGGAAGCTGAGGCAGCAGCCATAAGTATTACATTATGGTGTTATGGAATCTAGAATGGACTAATTTACTTCTTTTGCAAAGGGTAAAAACTGTAAAAATTAGGTTGTTTATGTTTTTATCACTATTTGTATTGGCTTGAGGTTTACTGTACTCCTATTCAGTGGGAGAATGTACATCCTTGCCGACACATCGTACTATTGATATGTTATTCTATTATTTAATATTAATATGTTATACGTGATCTTTTATACTATTAATGTATCTCATAGCCTTCATCTATAAATTGTATAGATGACTTTTTACCAATTCACTTATATGGAACATGGTGCATTGTATGCACTGTATAATCTTCTTTATTGTATTTTTAAAAAATTGACATTGACATATTATATATTTACCCACCATTATCATGAGAGAATATTATCCAAAAAATGTCATACTTAATATATTAAGATAAAGTATTTTTAATATATTAAGATAAAGTATTGTAATCATTTTAGTAAAAAAAATTATAGAGGCGAAAACCCGTGCGTAGCACGGGCCTTATTTCTAGTAAGACATCAAAGAAGTGTACTTCTTTATTGGTAATATATTACCTTTCAGTGACAAATTATCATGTTTTGTGGCCTTTAATACTCGTATAGATAACAAAAGAACGATAAATCATATTGATAAGAGATGATGCAGAATTTCATTTGTATACTTTACATATTCACACAAAGTAAGAACGCAAACTATGTAGCTATCATATAATGATATAAATTTTGGCTTTTAATTCTATTGATAGCTCTATAAATGTCTAATTTCCATCTCATCCCCCGTTTGAACACAACTCATATCATATAGATTAGAACAATATACTAGGTAAGGTGAGTTTGTCGCTGTGACGTTCTCCAAGTTCTAAATCTTCCTATAGACTAGAGCAAGAAAGATGAAGAGGATGGAGAATGCGGAAAAGTGATCTAATTTAAGTTGTTTTTTTGTTGAAAATCGGATTTAGCTTTGGGTATATTGAAACCTTTGGATGCACAATTACCCGTCAATCTGTCATTTCATTATACTAGAGTATATTCTAAAATAAGTTTTCCGCCTTATAAATTTCTTGACCCAACGGGTTTGACCCGACCCTAACCCAGAAATTTTCGGGTTTATCGGCTTCGGGTTCAAATTTTCGGGTTGAAACCCATAAATTTTGGCTCGGGTCGGGTCGGGTCAGCTTTTGACAGGTCTACTCCCCACGCATTGAAAACACAGTTTTGATTCAACTAAAAATTTATTTAAAATTTTATATGCATTTGTCTAAAAATAGATCGATATAAAATTTTGTATTATTTTAATGTTTTTTTTCTTATGAGATTTATTTTAAAGATATATTCTTTCTATTTCAATATGTTTTTAGCCAAACAAAAAGTATTGGATAGACTTTATATATGTGCATCTACAATAAAAAAATTAACCAAAAAAAATTATATGTGGAATCTCCAATCAAATTTTATCCAATAAAAATTAATTCAATTTAAACATGCTTTAAATTATCCTTAGCATATATCTTTACGTAATTAGTAGTACGTATAGAAAGTTAATAAATATGATCTTATAAAATTTTCATATGTAGTATAGATGTTTATGTATGTATAAAAAGTTAATATATAAATACATATAATTTATATAAATATTTGATGATATACCACAATGAAGAAATTATTTAAAAAAAATAGATATATGATAATATTTGTAATTATTAAAGTTTATTCATATTCAAAATAGTAAATATACAAATAACACCCCGTACAAGATATTTGTCATTTGCTACTCGCTAATTATGATAGTAAATACGGAGTACTAGTGTACTAGATAAGGAGTATGAGCTATTCATATTTGATATCCTAATATAAACAAAAAAAAATGAACCAAGTTTTTCGTGTTTGATATCCTAAGATATTTGATATCCTAATATAAGCGTTTTTGTGACATTACAAAACGCTTGTGGGTCGATCTTCACCCTCCTCTTGCCAGGGAAGTATTTTTCGATTCTGATTTTGCTCTACGTTGGATTCAAGTTAACACTACTTCAATTTTGGATTCATATTTCGATTTTGCTCTTTGGATTCAAGTTAACACTACTTGCTCTACGATGGTGTATGGAGGCATCACATGGGCGAGTTTGTTTGCTACCACTCTTTGGTGGATTTGACGTTGGCGTAACTCTTTCGTGTTTGAACAGGTTACGTTCAATGGCGACAGGGCAGCGTTTGTTCGAAGCTATGCGAAGGAGTACAGGGATTCCATGGCTCTTTTAAAAACCGAGTGTGGCCAGACGCATAGAGTGTATGGAGGTGGCTTGGACAAGACCACGGAATGGATGGGTGAAACTCAATACGGATGGCTCCATGAAGGATGGCGGCCTTGCTGCTGCGGCGGGTGTCATTCGGGATGAGGCCGGAAGGTGGATGTTCGGTTTTGTTCACAACATTGGGATATGTTCTGTTCCCATGGCGGAATTATGGGGTGTTGCTAAGGGTCTTGAGCTTGTTTGGAACAAGGGTTACAAGAGGGTGTCTCTCAAAGTGGATTCGCAACTGGTGATCTTCTTTTAGGTCGACCTATGGATTGTAACCATCTGTTAGCTAGCTTGGTTCACAAATGCCAAAGCTTTATTCGTAGGAGCTGGAATGTCCAGTTTCGTCATGTTTTTAATGAAGCAAACCGTGTAGCGGACTTCTTAGCTACTTTAGCGTTTTCTTTTAACATTGGTTTTCATGTTTTGCTTGACCCTCCCGAGGGTGTTTCTGTTTTGCTTTCCGATGATGTTAGGGGTCGGGTTATCCCCCGCTTGCATACTACTTAACCCTTTTCATTATTAATAAAATATCCCTACAGGGTACGGAGAGTGTTGCCTCTCCTTCAACTAAAAAAAGAAAATGAACCAAGTTTCTAGACGTTCACAAATACTAGAACAAGTACAGTTTCGGAAGTACATTCATGATTGAACTCTAAATATTGATAACTAAGATGGAAAGTAGCAAAAAAAGCATTTTTGATAATTAAGATTCGAAGCACAATGAATAGAGGAGATGAACCAAAATCCTAACTATATATTAAGGCGAAGATCAAAAATAATATTTAACATAACACATGCCAACTTATTATTGGACCGCATCACTCATCTTTATTAAAACAATTTAACTTGTTTATTTGATTAAAATATCATTGTAGACCCCACATTGGAACTCTTCTAGTCTACTGATTTCCCTTTTAATTTTTTTAAATTAAAATTTTATATATAATTTTTCTCGAAATCTTTTTATCTACTAATTTGAATTTCAATCTTAATTTATTGATAAAGTCATGTCCTGTATCAAAATCTTAATTTTAATTGAACCCTTTAATTCGACACTTTTTGCTTGTTCAAAATCTTCATTTCAATTGTCCCTTTAATAGGTAGGGACATATTACTTTTTGCTTGAACGTATGAAACAAAAAAATTATGAAAAAAATTATCCGGCGTAATCACAAGATCGGATCAATTTGATTCGTTGTAGATATTGTATCTAATATGTTATATATCATCCATTGTTAATAATTTTCTAAAACAATTTAGAAATTTTCTTATTATTAAAAGTGATTATCCAAATCTTAAAACAAATCTATCCAAATTTGTACACATTATGAAAATCCATTTTTTGTAATTTTTAATAGATATATTTTTTATTAATTATATTTTTAACCTAGAATCTATCTAATATGTTATGTATCTTATCCTTTCCGTATACAGTAAAACTAAAAAGAACAATACAACGTTGCAATAAAATAAAGAATATATTATAGTCCTTATCAAAACAAGTATTAAAAGAATAATTATAAAATAAAGAAGCTTTACAATTGATGATATTATAATAGAAACAAATAATATATCAATAAAATAAATATCATAAGAAGCGAATTCAATAAAAGAATACAAACTTTATATAAAACTATTCTTTTAAATAGCTTTATATAAAGTTACAACAAGTTCTTAGTTAAATCAAAATCGTGTCTTTAAGACACGGGAACTGATACTAATTTCTACTATAAGAAAGATATATATAATTCAGGAGATGTTATTTGAATGATAAAAATTAAAGCAAATAATATAATTTTGAAATGAATATAAGTGTAATCCAAAAGTAATCATATAATAATTAACAAGTTTCGACTTTCGAGAGAAAATACCTTTGAAGCATATATATATCAACCACCATAATAGCACACGATAAGAGCTTTAACTGAAAGGATTCGTATCTCTTCAATGGCACCAAAAATGAGCAAATTTCATTATCGTGTATATGATGCCTATATATGAACCAACGATGGTGAGCCAGTCTTAGGTCAGATCGGAAAATAGAGAAATTGGTCTTGAAAACGTGTAACAGTACTATCAAACAACTATTTTTCTACATTTTTTAGAAGACTAGACAAAGACTTTGAACTTATCTTTCAAAAAAAATAAAAATATTACAAGGGGAAGAGAGAGTTGATCGAGAGAAGACTTGGTCAAGAAAGATATATAAAAATACCGAGTACTCCCTGGTAGTTTTGTTTTTTTTTGTTTGAGGAAATTTAGGGTGAGGGGCCTTAGCCGTACGTCTAAGGTCAGGAAAGACCCATGGGTTCAAAGAGCTTTTACAAGGAGATTTACATATGTCTCACCTCAACCTCACGCAGACTAGTAGGGAATCGAATGTGCAACCTGTCAGACCGATACTCTATCATGTACTCCTTGTTAGTTAGTTTAGTGGAATGAGCTATTAAGTTTTGGTTTTTTATGTCCCGGGCTTTTTGTGCACAATTTTATTTATTTATTAATGGAATACACTCCCTGAAGCCGTCGAACAAATGATTACCGGTACATATCTTCCATTCATAAATTTCTTTGAATTCGATTCGATTTGAGTATAGGTACTCAAATTCATTCCTTAGTCGGTTAGAATACATCAAAGTTGTCTGCACAACCGACCTCCCACGACCACGCACCTCCATTGATGTCGGCCATCGTCGTTGTTCGTCAGACGCCTCTCGGGTTGTTCATTATTTCGATCAAAAAAAATAGCAGGCAGGCATTTGGTAGGCTTTTATAACCCTTTCGTCACCGGACTTTGACTAATATCAAATTAATACTCGGTAAATTAATAGCCACAATTAAATAATAGAATTGGAGTTCTCAAACCTACAATTTCTATCTTATGATACACATATTGAGGGGTTCCACTCGTATTAGTGGGCTTCTCAAACCTACAATATAGTCATGAGCTTTTCATCTTATTGCGGTTCCACTCGCCCGACATGGGCCAGTAGAGTGATCACTTTCTTCTTAATGTTCATCAATGGATACGCTGATCTCGTATTAGTGGGCTGAACCATTAGCCCCTGCCCAGTATTTGTTCAGTGGGCTTTTTTAGACGGCGCACGAAGCTGATTTCTTTCCGATTTATTCAGAAACTGAAGTTGTGTTTGTTTGAAATAACTTCCTTCAATGTTCTTAAACAACTATATACAGTAGCATATAGTATAATTTTTTTTTTTATAAATAGCTATATAAAGATTGAAATTGCAATCTTTTTTATCCAAATATAAGCTGTAAATCTGAATCTCAAATGCCGTATTCAATCATCCAAATATTTTGTAAATTATGGTACATTTTTTTTGGTCGAAAGTAAATTATGGTACATCTATACTACCTATAGTATAAAGCGGAGATAATGTCTTCACAAAAAATTGCTCCACCATTTCAATAATAAAATATTCAATCGGGCCCTCCTTTATACAAATTAGGTAGTTAGAATCTCATATAATCTTATCCCGTAAAAATTGATTAAAATTTACCAAAAATTATGAATTATCCCGAAAATTATAAACTATCACTTACCCAAAATTATTTATAATCTTCCCATAAATATTACTATTTAATTAAATGTCATATATATATATCATAAAGTAATTTTTAAACAAATCAAACTTATTTATATTATGAGTTGACTTACAATTGATAAAAAAACATTAATCATAATACGAAGATAAATATATGATCCTATTATTTTAACATGATCATTGACATTACATATCTATATTAAATTGGATTTATAATCACATTACCCGTACATGGTACGGGGGTTAAACTAGTTATAATAAACATATTATTATCTTCAATAGTTGTACAAAATTCCATTCGTTTTTCAAAATATGAAGTAACTAGTACTATCTTTTAATAATTTTAATCTTAAATGTAAATAAAATATCCTATTTATATCTTTATAAACTCTACCGAACGGAGGAAAAGAAGAGTTGTGTCGGCCCCCATACGGCCATACCCATAGTTGTACTCTCTCTTCGCATCTATAATTCTCTGCGTTCCGTTTTACTTGAACCCCCAAATCCCCTCTTCTTCCTCGTTGATTTCTAAAACCCTCCTCTCTCTTTCTCGATCCGTCCATGGGGTCTCAATCTCAAGCAACCCTTCTCCTCCAAAAACAGCTTAGAGGTCTGAATTCTCAGAAACCGATACCAAGATCGTTCAATACCGAATCTCGTTTTGGTTTTCTTGTTCCTGATTTTATAGCGTTCTCTAACCCTTTGTTTTGATTGGCGAATTGATGGATTGATTTGCTTTTTTGTGTTTATGGTGCCTTTTTCTTGTCAGATCTCTGCAAACACCCCGTGGATGGGTTCTCGGCGGGATTGGTTGATGAAAGCAACGTCTTTGAATGGAGTGTTACGATTATTGGCCCCCCTGATACTCTCTAGTAAGTTCAATTTTGGGTTTCGAATCGATGGGAACTTGAATTTGTTCTACTTAAAGGGAATGGTTTTTTCTGTGTTGGATTTGGATGGAACTATTGGTTGCAATTCTGATTACTCCGCTCCGGTTATAGTTTGATTCCTTAACGTCTCGATTGCGGGTTTATTTTGGCTTTGTTTGGCCTTTTAGGGTTTGAAATTGCAGGGGTTCTGGTGTTCTAGTTCTTTCCCTTTTCCTGGGGCAATTGTATCTTGTTGATTGATGCTTTATTTTTCATGATTGAGCAAGTAGTATTGTTATTGATTTTCTAATTGAATTAAAGATTGGGGCTTTTCATTATAGAGACATTATTTGTCTTTGATTGGGCTTTTAGGGTTTCAAGTTGCAGGTGGTTTAGTGGTTCTATCCCTTTACCTTCT
Source organism: Polygonum maritimum (assembly GCA_963924305.1). NCBI lineage: Eukaryota > Viridiplantae > Streptophyta > Magnoliopsida > Caryophyllales > Polygonaceae > Polygonum > Polygonum maritimum. The sequence goes on from OZ002733.1 coordinate 16,835,395, forward strand.
ATTTTGGCATATGTGTCATGTCGATTGATGCTTTATGTTTATGATTGAGCAAGTATTAGTATTGTTGTTGATCTCTGATGGAATCTAGCATTGGCTTTTTAATTATCTAGACCTTATTTGTAGATGGATTTTGTTTAATAAGTTGTTGATTGGAAATCTGATTCAGGGTCTATGAATTTGGGAGAACAAGATTGGAATGCTTGATTGATGTAGTTAGGTTTGATATTTCTGTATAGGGTTAGAATCAGCATTGTTCCTCAAATGTATATGATCTCAAAATATCTGAACAGACCCTAAGGAAAACCAGAAGGATGCATTAAGGAAGTGATATAGTTTCATATTAGTACTTCGACTAAATAAAGGATGAAAGTTGTTTATTTGGACCTATTTTTCTATGAAAACTGTTACTGGTGTAACTTATATATAAATAAAAGAATGAAGTTGTATCAACGAGAAGGACAGTTTGCATAGCGCAAACTGGAACTATGAACTGAAAGTTGGTGAAGATATGGCCACATTGAATAAGTTCATATCTATTTGAGATTAATATATTATGAAGCTGATTTGATACCAAATAGTTCTTTCTTTCCTTTCTTTTTCATTTATATGAAAACTGTAATTAAACTTCGTCTTTGTGTATTGCAGTGATGGAGGCTTTTTCAATGCAATAATGAGTTTCCCATCTAATTATCCCAATAGCCCACCAAGTGTAAGGTTTACATCAGAGTTATGGCATCCTAATGGTATGCTTTGATCTTTATACTTTGGATATATCTAACTTATCCTGTTACTTAGCTTCTGGACATTCAAAGATGAAAATTGACATGCTTTGTATTAGATAGAGAACACAATACTGTCTTCTTATAACATTGTTTTTTGTTGGCAGTTTATTCTGATGGAAAGGTTTGCATTTCGATTCTTCATCCCCCTGGTGATGATCCAAATGGATATGAACTGGCAAGTGAGCGTTGGTCTCCGGTCCATACGGTAAGAGTTTATCATTGTGCATATTCTGCTTGGGTGATGATTATCGGCTTATATTGTTTTCAGACTAGCTTACCTTTTTGTATTAATTGAGCTTTTGCCAGTTTCAACTTTTGCCATTGTGTATTGGAAAGTGAATGATTGGCTTGGAAGATGAAGTAGATTGCATATATTGAAATGGCAACTTTGCATCAGAAGCTGTCTTTGATTTGGTTATTCAAAAGAAATTATAATAGATAATGATGGGATCAAATTGATATGTGCCGTAGAGAGAGAAGTCGATTAGGTATAAGGAAGCACTAGATGTTTGTCTAAAACACCCTTATGATAATGCTTTGTAGAAATTATAATGCTTCGGTACCCAATATGATAATGCTTTGTAGAAACCAAGTAACTTTGTCCTAGGTCTTAATTCACAGTTTTTACACCCTTCACTGGTATATTGAAATTGCAGGTGGAAAGCATAGTTTTAAGCATCATATCAATGCTCTCAAGCCCGAATGACGAATCCCCGGCGAATGTTGAAGCTGCGGTAAGTAGCATTACTTTCACCACGTTCCTTATTGCAATGCTTGTAACTATGTGTTAAATTTATGCTTTTGTCTTTACGTTTGCAGAAAGAATGGAGAGAAAATAGGGACGGATTCAAGCGGAGAGTAAGCCGTTGTGTGAGGAAGTCACAAGAAATGTTGTGATTGCACCAGCAAGACAAATTGGTAAAATTTATCCTTGGGTAGTTTTGCTTGCTATCCTTCTGTTCTAGATTCATGGACATTTCTCGGAATGATTCTTGTAAAATCCGGACTAAGCCTCCTCCCTAATCTTTGATCACTCCTTTCTTCTTGCATTTTCCAGTCATTTCATTTTAAAAATTAACATTTTAACCGTCTTATGCAATAGTTTCAAACTTATTCATTCTCTCTAGATTTGGCATGTGATTGCTGTTGGGTAATTCACCTTTGTTTGCCCTTTTGTATGGATTTATTGGCTTGAGTTTCACTGACTTGCTTGTAGGATGAATGGACAGGTCTTCTAGTTGCTCTGCATTTTTCTTTGTTATTATTTACAGTGCAAAATACAAAGTGTAACAAAAGATTTACACTCGGATGTGTCGGTGCAATTTAATGTGGGTATGGTACTAGAAATAATTTATTTTGGGTTTTTGGTTTCATATGTATAATTGAACTTATTGAAGTGTTGAAAAGAAATTTGCTCGGTTATATATTCTCTGATATTTCAAAATGCCTAGGATTCAATCTATTGTTTGGTTGACAAATAATTTCTTAGGAAGTTAAAGTCATGAAATATAAATTTGTGGGAAATAACTTTTAATGTTTTCAACTTTGGATGACCGATGATTACATAAATTATAACAAATAAACAAAGTTCATTGTTTGAAATTATACAAGAACAGTTATACAAAATTGTTTACCTATTATTGGTCCTTGACAATTTTCCATTTGTCAAAAATTTCGTCGACGTTTCGTTGAAAACTAGTAAGCTCATGCGTTTGCCGACTTGTGCCCCCCGTTAAGTACCTGATTAGTTGGACAACCAATGATTAAATGACCATCAATAGGGACGAAGAAAGAAAACACAATATTTAATCCATTAGTTTGAAGCATTTTCGATCTCGTCATAATTAACTTTGAATATCAAGGCCCTAAACTGCATCCTTTTTATAGTCCTTTCTGTCATTTTAGCACTATTTTGATCAGTTTTATTTTATGTGTCATTTTCGATATTTTTGGCTATTGACCTATAATAGGTTGTAGAATGGTTTTTTTTTTTTTTTGATGAAATGTAGAATGGTTATTAAAACTTGTGTTTCTTGATATTTTTTTCAAAATTCTTCATTCACTAGTTCAAATGTGGGTAAATATTTACTAAGTGATAAAATTAAGATAAATGTTACGGGAAGAAGTTTTTTGGAGACAATTTGAAAGAAGTTACGTCAAAATGTTAACATGACCTTAATTTTAGATTTGAAAGAGTGTATAGGCATAGTGGCATCAATATAACCCTCCGTTCCAAAACGTTTGTCCATAAAGGACGTACAATTGGCACGCTAATTAATATGAAGTTGAAAAGTTGAATAATTAAGGTAATATATAAGCATAAAAGTTAAAAAAGTACTCCCTCCGTTTCATAATAAGTGTCGTTTTAGCACTTAAAATTTGTTTCATAATATGTGTCGTTTTAGGTTTTCAAAGTGATTTAATAGGGTTGAATGATGATAATTTTTATTGGAATGTGTATTTGTTGACTATAGTTGTTCATGCATTGGCCAAAAAAATGTAATGAGTGGTAAGATTAAGAAAAAGTTGTAAGTTTTAAAGTGAATGATTGCTTTTCTTAAAAACTGTGTTAATAGCTAAAACGACACTTATTGTGAAACGGAGGGAGTAATGAAGTTGATGGGAAAGGCGGATAATTGGGGGTAATATATAAGATTGGATGAGGGTAGTTTTGTAATTTTATAGAAAAAAGTGATAAAGGTAATGAAAAAGTTGGGTAATGGGAGAAATATATGAGATTGAATAAGGGTAATATGATAAGAAAAGTGTGATATAAATTAAAAGTTTGAAAAGATGGACAAACTTTTTGGGACAACCGAAATGGAAAGATGGACAAACAATATGTGACGGAGGGAGTACTAATGTGTTCCTTTGACAAACCTTAGAAAAAGTCAAGTTATAAATCGGCTATACTGTAATTCACAAACTAAAGCAAATATGTCTATGTAGAAACTCTAAGGTTTGGAGATGCAATTCTATGTTTTGCTTGAACCTAAGTTTTAGCACTTTATCACTGACCAAGTAACCATGATCAATAAGAACATAACATTATAACATAAACTCGACGTGAAAACTTATACCCCAGATACCCTGATAACATGAAAGTCATGTTGCTCTTATCTCTTTTTGTTTAAAAAGGAAAAAAGCCATGTAAAAAAGTTGTCAGATAAAAATAAAAAAGCGAAAAAGGAAAAAAAAATTCTTTCACGGAAAAAAGAAAAAGATACATTACCGAAAAAGCAGAAGAATGAATGAAAAAAAGGGAAAAAGAAAGCAAGAAACCATTCTCTCTCTCCATCCTCCTCTCTGCTTCCCTCTGGGCGCTGTCTTTCTTCTCCCCTTTTCCGCCATTTCTGTCCTTCCCTCGTGACCTCCTTTATCCGTCTCTCAAACCTTCAAATTCATGAATCCCTTCTGTTGCAACCACCACCTCCTCTTCGCCGATGCGGTCTCCGCAGTCTCTGCGCCGTAACGGCGAGGCCCCCATCGGAACGCCGTCGTCCTCTCCGCGCCCCCGCCTCCCCCCTCCGGTGCCATTAACGGCGACTCCGAGCCCTCACCCCACCTTCCACTCCACCGTCTCCCTGCAGAAGCTCCGGCGCTTCAACTCCCTGGTCCTCGTCTTCCGCGTGGCCACCTTCATCTTCTCGCTCTCCTCCGCCGTCTTCATGCTCACCAACTCCCGCTCCGCCTCCGCCTCCGACCAGCCCCTCCGCTGGCTCGACTTCGACGCCTTCAGGTACGTCCGAGTCTCGTCGTCCGATTCCGCTCTGAATCGTGGAATTGAACGCTTGCTTTTTGTGACTTTTGTCCGTGTGGTGTGGAATCGGAAACACAGGTTCGTGCTCGCGGCCGGAGCGATTGTGGCGCTCTACTCCCTGTTCGAAATGGTGGCCTCCGTTTGGGAGATCACGAGGAACGCCACTCTCCTCCCCGAGTTCCTCCAAGTCTGGTTCGATTTCGGCCACGATCAGGCAATTTTTTCTCCCTTCCCAACTCCAAATCCCTAATTTTCGAATTTTGAATTTCTTGCGCGGCAACCGTTTTCGAATTCTGTTCGTGTTTGTGTGTTTGTTTGGCGATACGCTGCGTTTAGAGTAACGGATTAGAGCGTTTGCAGGTGTTCGCGTACATGCTGTTATCGGCGGAATCGGCCGGGACGGCGCTGGCCAAGACGTTGAAAAGGACGGACACGTGTACGGCCACGGGCTCCTTCTGCTTGCAATCGGATATATCCGTGGCCCTTGGATTCGTCGCCTTTCTCTTTCTGGCCTTGTCTTCTCTCCTCTCTGGTTACCGGGTAGTTTCCTTCCTCCTCAATGGCACTCGCTTTCACTTCTAATTCTCAGACATTTTTGTTTTTTTTTTTTTGTTTTCTTACTGAACTAGTGCTAAAACTGGTATACAAATCTTGATGAATTGCATAGTGTAACTCAGTTTAACATTAGAAAAAATATTCTCTGGTTTGAGAGAGCTTGTTATGGTGATTTAGAACTGATTTTGTGGTGTGAGAAATCATAGTGTGATGAATTATGCTTGTAATTTAGTGTGGAGGTTTCATTTATATGTGAATTGTGAAGTGAACAGCTCTTTGCAGAGTTTTGTTCCATTATGCAAAAGATTCAATCTTTGTTGATCATTTTTTGTTGAGCTCTCCAAATTTGAAGTTACAATTTCTCCTACCCTATCTCAATGCCATTGTTTTTCAAGCCAAAGTATACCAATTTTCAAGCTACAATATCTGAAGCATGTCAAAATCAAGAGTGCCAAGAGAAACCCCACTTGAGCAGTGTTAGATAATTGAGCATCTTTGAACATCAATGTTAGGACGACACCTGGATTTGCAAGAAGGCAATTTTCTTGCTTTCATTTTCAGGTTGTTTCTTCGTTTCTCTCGTAAAGACGCTTTATCAAGAACTTGGAGCCCAGCTTTCTTTTCAATACCAGACCATTATACTCCGTATATGATCGAATGTTTTTATTTTATTTTTATTTTTGCAAGAATAATAATTTATGAAAACTTAGAAATGTCCCTACGATTTTTTGTCCTTTGGCATCACTTCTCAAAATTAAAAGAAATCACTAATCAAACAAAATATTCACATATTGTTTTTGCTTATTTGGGCGAAGAATTGAAATTGAAGGCCCTATAGAAAAAACTATATTGTCATAAAAAAGTTGAAGGGAAAAATTGAAATCTAACAATTGTTTTATTAAGTACGCAATATTAGCTCTTAACCATTACAAAGATGATATTCTTTATGAAAAGAGGTGAAAATATATGTAGATAATACACTAAGGACAGCATCAATATCCTTTGATTCTAGGTGACAAAGTGGCCGAAATTGTATTTTATTTTACCTTTGGAAAATATCTCAATATACCTTGTTGTATGCAATAAGAAACAAGCCACGACTAAATTATACGCATCCTACTCCTAATCTACAAACTGTTCTACCCTATAATCTCATTGTTAATTGCAGCTTTATGCTGAAAAGAAAAAGATTAGATCTCAAATCGGAAGATTTATAGAATTTGAATCTCATGACCCTGATAATTCAAGCTCGCATATTTTCTATAGATAATTGTGCAGAGAACTTATTCCTAAACATGTATTTTTGGCAAATATCAGGTCACATAAAAAGAAAAGCCATAATGCCATTGATGAGGGGTGCCAAGCAAAGATTTGCAATAGTATGCACAAAGCTCACCTAAGCAAATGTCTGAACATTTCACTTAGGCCAACAACTTGAAATAGGCCGAATACATGTACAACCCTTGAACTTCTACCTTTTTCTTCGACCAGACCCCTCAACTAAAGAAATTTCTATTAAACCATCCAACTTACTAATTTTGTTTTATTAGAACGTTAACGAACCCTAAGGCATAATCCGTTCTTGGATTTCCAACATGAAACGGAAAGGGGAAACTCTGTCGTATTGGAGTTTCAAGTAACAGATCGAGATTCCAACCCGACGATGAAGAACGTTAAAGAACCCTAGCTAGATCATCTAGAGATAATGAAAGGTGTATAACCTGATTACAAAAAGTACAAGCAACAAGGGTGAAACATACACCCACAAGCAAATAGATAAACATAGAGGAATGTAGAATCATTTCAAGTCCCACAAGGACAAGCATAAAGTGACTTGAGGATAATGCCGAGAAAACCAAACCAACATGATTTCCCAAGAAAGCAAGTTGTATGTCCCAAAAACAGTATTAAGACTCAACATAAAGCAGCTTCTATGGATGGTGAGGTGATTGATGACACTGGAATAATATTAGTAGGGGGTTTAAGAGATGCTGCATTTGCATATAAAAAAATTCAATTATGCGGACATGAATTATTTAGAAAAAGGTTAATTTGCTGTCACATTTCTACTTGATATTGTCAAATTTTCATGAGCCCCATATATTGATGAAACAGAAGAAGTCAGCTAGAGCCACAACTCCATGATTTTGCACATTCATGTCTGAAATTTATTGTGCATTCTGTACGCATATTTTCTTCCTTTGATATAGAAAGTGGTGATTTTTCTCTGAAACTCATTTCTCATATAAAAGTTTTGGTAACTCAATGCCTCCATGTGATTCATGGGAAAGCTCTTCTTTTTTGATTGAGTGACGGGGAAACAATTTCTGTTTCATATTACATTAAAGAGGAGAAAGGGTCCATTCCCACCTAAACACCAACTAAAAGTCCAATCTTGAAACCGATACCAAAAGAAGCCACTAGATCACAAGGTAAACTTATACTAGTAGACTAGTATACAACCATCTAGACTTTCATGCACATTCGAGAAACACTCCAGAAAAATCCTTACAAACCCAAAACGATAACAACAGTTGAAAACGTAACACTCTCCACACATCAGTTGAAATCTCAACCACAAAGAAAATGACATGGGTTCGAGCCATCTCGAACTCCATAGCCAAGAACTCTGTTCTTAGAGCCCTCTTCCATGGCTGTCGTCACTCACCTTCTTCGCCAAGATCAGCGACACAAGCCCTTCATTTTCGACACTATTCGAAGCCAAAGCAATGGCAATCAAACCATCCAACCGGGCAATTCAACTTCCTCCATGGCATCAACAGTGCGTATTTAGAAGAGCTCTACAGAGCCTGGGAATCCGACCCGGATAGTCTAGACGGGTCATGGGACCAATTCTTCAGAAACCTCACTGGCCATCAAACCGGCGTCGTTTCAACCCAAACTATACAAGAAAGCATGAGACTTTTGCTTCTGATCAGAGCCTACCAAGTCAACGGCCACAGAAAAGCTAATCTCGACCCGTTGGGGATCAAATTCAAACGAATTCCCGCCGAATTGGACCCGAATTTCTATGGGTTTACTGAATCTGATCTCGATCGGGAATTCTTCATCGGCGATTGGTCCGATCCCACCGGAGTTTCATCCCGGCGAGCTGAAACACTAAGGAACATTTTGAACTGGCTCGAGCGGGTGTATTGTGGACCGATTGGGTTCGAGTTCATGCACATCCATGACAGGGAGAAGAACGAGTGGTTGAGGAAGAAAATTGAGAGGCCGCCGCCGGCGAAAGCAGGGGATCGGTGGCGGAGGAAGGTGGTGGAGGGGTTGATTTGGGCGGCGGAGTTGGAGGGATTCTTAGGAAGAAAATGGCCGACGGCAAAAAGATTTGGCCTTGAAGGCGGTGAATCGGTGGTTCCGGCTGTTGAAATGGCGGTGGAGAGGGCGGCGGAGTTGGGGGTGGAGACGGCCGTGATTGGAATGGCCCACCGTGGGCGGTTGAACGTCTTGGGTAACGTAATGGGGAAGCCTCTTCGCCAGATCTTCAACGAATTTATGGCGGGTAAAAATTTTAAAAAATTATATTTTAAAAAATTGAATCTTGGATGGTTTATAATATGCAATTTATAGGCAAGAGCATAAGTTCGTCGGAGAACGGCCTCTACACCGGCACCGGCGACGTGAAATACCACCTCGGAACCTCCTGCGACCGCCCTATCTCCGCCACGGGCAACATCCACCTTTCCCTAGTCCCAAACCCGAGCCACCTGGAGGCGGTGGACCCTGTGGTGGTGGGGAAAACTCGGGCCAAGCAGTACTACGCCGATGACTCAAACCGGGCCAGGACCATGGCCTTCTTGGTCCACGGAGACGGGAGCTTTGCGGGCCAGGGAGTGGTCTACGAGACGCTCCACCTCAGCGGGCTTGACAGCTATACAACAGGTGGGACTGTCCATGTCATCATTAATAACCAAGTGGCGTTTACTACTGACCCTGATCACGGGAGGTCGTCTCTTTATTGTACGGATGTGGCCAAGGCGTTGGAGGCGCCGGTTTTGCACGTGAATGGGGATGACGTGGAGGCGGTGGTGCGGGCGCTTGAGATGGCGGTGGAGTGGCGGCAGAGGTTCCGGTGGGATGTGGTGGTGGATGTGGTTTGTTATAGGAGGCATGGCCATAATGAGGTTGATGATCCTTCCATTACTCATCCTACTATGTACAAGGTAAATAAGAATAACATAACATATATCACTACCAATCACCAGTTGGTCTAGCAAATTGAAGTGTTGGCAACATGGCATATATGTTACATAGGTGATTTGGAGTCACCCAACAGTTTTGGACATGTACAAGAAGAGACTTGCTGAATCCGGGCAAGTTACACAAGAAGAAATTGATGAGATGCATGATAAGATTAAGAAGATCTTGCTTGAAGAGTTTGAAGCTAGCAAGGGCTATGCGCCTAGTAAACAAGATTGGCTCGAGTCGTCTTGGGCTGGCCTCAAATCACCGGACCAGCCTTCTCCTGATAGAAATACAGGGTGCGCGCGCCTTCTTCTTAATCTAACCTCGGAATTTTGTTATTGTAATAGTTTCTTAAAACGCTGAAGACATAAGTTTGAAAGACCGTTCTAGCTTTATCTCAACTTGTTTTAACTTGAAGGTGCATGTTTATTTGAAGGGTGAAAGAGGAGATCTTGAAGAGCATAGGTAAGAAAGTTTCGACATTGCCAACAAGTCTTAAGGCACACAAGGTTGTAAAGAAGGTGTACGAGCAAAGAGAGGAGATGATTGAGACGGGAAAGGGAATTGACTGGGGAATGAGCGAAGCTCTAGCCTTTGGGAGCGTGATTCAAGAAGGCTTCCATGTTCGGTTGAGCGGACAAGATGTCGAAAGAGGGACATTTAGCCACAGGCATGCCGTTATTCATGATCAACAAACTGGGGAGAAGTATTGTCCACTGAAACATGTTATTGAGGACCAAAGCCCTGAAATGTTTACCATCAGTAACAGGTAATTCATTTACAATTTAAAATTGCTTCTTGTTATTAATCTTAATACAATTAACAAGCTTACTTTTTAATTTTTATTCATCTAGTCGAGACACCTTAACTATTCGTATTGAGATGCAGCTCGCTCTCGGAGTATGGTGTTCTAGGATTCGAATTCGGGTACTCAACTGAGAACCCGAACTCATTGGTGATATGGGAAGCACAGTTCGGGGACTTTGCGAACGGAGCACAGGTCATATTTGATCAGTTCTTGAGCAGTGGAGAGGCAAAATGGCTAAGGCAGAGTGGCCTAGTGGTGTTGCTTCCTCATGGTTATGATGGGCAGGGCCCCGAGCACTCGAGTGGCAGGCTTGAGCGGTTTCTTCAGATGTGTGATGACAATCCTTATGAAGTGATGCCCCCAACTTGTTCATCTTCTATGCATTGCAATCCAATCCAGCAGTCTAATTGGCAGGTTGTGAATGTTACCACCCCTGCTAATTACTTTCATGTTCTTCGTCGTCAGGTATGTTAGGCATAATAAGGAACTGGATTTTATTTGACCATTGATCATTGATTTATGATGTTATATGAAAGATTATATGGTGGATTAGGTGCATAGGGACTTTAGGAAGCCTCTGATAGTGATGTCTCCGAAGAATTTGCTTCGCCACAAGGACTGTAAATCAAACCTACTCGACTTTGAACATGATTATACTCAAAAACAGCAAGGACCCGGGTTCAAGCGTCTCATAGAAGACCAAAGTTTCCATTCGAGTCTTCAAGAAGACGTTAGGCGCTTGATCTTTTGCTCCGGGAAGGTACATGATTTAATGTTCTTATTCATTCACATTTCAAGTCACTTTTATCTTAGAAATACAATAACTTGACAATTGATCACATGCATGAAATTTGTAGGTCTACTACGAGCTTGATGATGAGAGAAGAAGAGTAAAAAGCAAGGATGTCGCCATTTGCAGGATTGAGCAGCTTTGCCCTCTTCCTTATGAGCTCATCCAGCAAGAACTTCAACGATATCCAAGTAAGTAATTAGATGCTAAGCAAAGTTTTCATCATTGTATTTTGACATGAGTGATGGAATTTTTTCCATGTCAAATGATCTTTTCAGATGCAGAAGTTGTGTGGTGCCAAGAAGAGCCTATGAACATGGGTGCTTACACCTACGTCAGCACGCGTCTACGAGCTGCCATGAAACGAGTAGGCCGAGGAGGATCAGATGTGAACGACGTCAAGTACGTAGGGCGGCTTCCATCTGCAGCCACTGCCACTGGATTCTATAAACTTCATGTGGAAGAGCAAACTCAACTCCTTCAAAAGGCTTTGCAGACTGAACCCATCACTTTCCCTTGAAACAAGAACTTATTTTTATTGGAATTTAGTTTTGAAATTGAAATTGCAATCCAACTTACAAATTCATAATGGTAAGCTACCAATTCCTTGAACTGTTTTCAAGATTGATGCTGTCTTGCTACAGAGTTGTAGGATCTGTGTTAGTACTTGAAGTCGTCGACACCTACGATGTCGGCGACCAGAGTCAACAACCTATGTTTACGCAGCGGAATTAAAATACACAGGAAAGATTATGAAATACCAGATTTGAACACGATGATTTAGAGTGGAAACTCCTTGTAGCCAACGTGCTTGCAAGGAGAAAAACCACTTGTCTTCTAAGCTTCAACTTAGAAGGACTTGAAGAGCACTTCGCTCGCTATATTGATTTCTTGGGCTACAAAAGGTGTTCCTACTTCAAGATGCGCATCCCACGCTCCGGCGAATCTCACGCCCTCTCTTGCAAGTACTCTTGCCTTTTATCTCAACCCTCACTCAATACAACTCGCTCATACTCAACCTTCCTAAGGATCGAATCCCACGATCCTCTCTTCTACACCACACACTCACAATACAATGTTCGCTCTTGACTCTCTTGGTTCCTACAATGTACCCACGAAATTATATATAAAGAACCAAGAAGATTGCTGCACAATTCATCCTTTTTGCCCAAGGAATGAATTGTACACAATCCATACAAAATCTTTCCTTAAATAAAATCCTAAGACACAATAAAATCTTCCTTGTGATCTCCAAATATCCCATGAAGATTTTCCTCTTTTATGCTCTTCTTCTTGCCTTAAAAACACCTCAGAATCATCTTTCGTGCCTTCCTTAGACCATTCACGCGTTTTGCCTTTTATAGAATTCTGCACGTGTTCGGACTTCTGGGCAGTGAGGTTGGCGGGAGGTCGACGACTTCTGATATTATCTTTGTGAAGTCGGCGACTCCTGTTTTGGATTCACCAAGACACACAGTCTCTTGCCAAATTCCTCCAGATGACTTCTTGACATTCAACGACCTTGGGTGACTTCTTGCAAGGTCGACGACTCCTGTCAGCAACCTGTTTGGAACCATCAAAACACACACACGGTTTTCTAACAAGAGTAAACACCATCAACACTATCAACTGATATCTCATTAACTGAGAGATGATTCACATGATTATTGTAGATCTTTGTACTTTAAAGATTGACTCTATGAGCTATTTTGTATATTGTTCTTACATGATCATATAATGTTCACTTAATTTGGCATAATTTTATCAATTTGTTTAATACTGATATGTCTGTTTCACCAACTATATAATGAAAAGATCTTCACAAAATGGTGATCAAGTTCTTATACCAGGAAGATGGAAATTCCAGAACACAAAACTAACAAAAACTTACAACAACCAGTGCAAATTAAGTTCACCCAAATGGCCAAATCATCCAACATCAAATCAACACCCAACAAACGCCCAAATTACAAAAACAAGAACCACAACAGTGACATTTTCCCAAATCTCACCACAGAATCAATCAATGATCGAACACCTTAGTAATCAGTGGTGGGGAGTTGCTGGTGTGTGTTGCTACCAATGTAGATGTTGTCATAGACGATGGCAGCAATGGCAGCCCCAATAAGTGGGCCGGCCCAGTAAACCCATTGGCTGCCCCAGGTCCAGCTCACAACGGCCGGCCCAAATGACACGGCCGGGTTCATGGAGGCTCCGGTGAAGGCGCCGCCGGCAAGAATGTTGGCGCCCACTATGAAACCGATGGCCATTGGGGCGATAATTCCCAATTCGCCCTTCTTGGGGTCGACGGCGGTGGCATAGACGGTGTAGACGAGGCCGAATGTCATCACGATCTCGAACACTAGGGCGTTGACCGATGAGACTCCCGAGGAGAGTGCGAATGCCGATGTCTCCTGCTCACAAATGGGCGATAGATTCAATCAGTTACACACAATTTCTAACTAGTTAGTTAATTCTGTTAAATAAATCCGTGAAATTGCAGGAAGTAACCCCATCTTCAGGGATGTTTATAAAAATACCCTAAATTCTTAGAGTTGCAACAAACAACTCCGATTATGCGATAGGTTTTGATCACTCGCCTAATTAAAGTATTGTTAAACACAAGAAGTTTATTGTTAATAACCATCAAACAAAGTAACAACCCATGTGACATTTTAGATAAATTACTAGAAATAACCCAACTTTTGAAAGTAGTTACGGCAAATGGCGTAAACGTCTAAAAAGCCACGACAAGCAATCTTTCAACCTAGCTTTCCCATAATTGAAATTATATGGTGTAACTTTAAAGTTATTTTTCATAACATTTTTCAAGTTTTGAGCTAGTTTTTGCAATTTTTATGACTAAATTTGATTAGAGAAGAGGTATATACCAATCCACCGGTGGCGAATTTAAGGAGTAAGCAAGCCACGACGGATCCCAACAATTGGGCGATCCAATACAAGATGCCACGTAGCAAAGTGATGTGGCCGCCGATGAAGGCACCAAAGGTGACAGCTGGGTTGACGTGGCCACCGGAGATGTTGGCACCGACCGAGACGGCCACGAACAAGGCGAATCCATGGGCCAAGGCTGCCGCCACGACGCCGTCAGGCGACGCTGCCCCGTTGTTGGTTAGCTTATCTGTCACATGTTCAAGATTCACACGTCAGACTCAATCATATAAGAGTTTATAAGCTTCGAGCCAAATTATTTGCATGTTTCTTTACTAATTAAAGAAAAAGGTGACAATGACGTTTGTGGTCGTCTTGCTGTAAGGGGATAAGGTTTTCTACGAGCTTGCCTTTGAGCAGTTAATCAACATGTGGACAACGCATCTATGTGGAACACGACAAGGCTATTAATTTAGTTAAGTTTATTAAAATGCAACGTTTTTTTTTTCATGTAAAAGAAACGTAGTTTAAAAATGACAATGATCACAGCGACATGATATAAAATACCACCTTTTCTAAGCATAAGAAGAGTCTAGCTATTTCAAGATTTTATCGGTTTTTTTTAAGCATGCAGAAACTAGTGCCCTAAAAAGGAAATAATGAAATCGTTATAAAAAAGATTAAAAAATCCAAAATTTAAGATTGATAAAAAATCTCCATTATTAATCTCTTATGGTGTGTCATTGAGGCAAATGGTAGAAAAATCCAATATTTTTATGAATAGGTAAATTTTCTAAGTTAAATCGAAACCAAACCCAAAACTAAACCAAAACCTACATTTTAATATAGATTGAGCTTATAATACTGTTTAAAAAAAATCATACAAAGAACATATTTAAGTAGTCTAAAATGAACAAAATATAGTCTGATATTTCTAACTTCTATATATCACCCCATTTAATGAAAAAAACGAGATATAAGTTAAGCAATAATGCAACAATATTGATCATATAGTGACATACACCAAATGCACAAAGAGCTTATATAGTCTAATCTAATATTCATAAATCAGGTTTTGGACCTATCATATCACTCCTATTAACGGAATGAACAAACAAAACCTGTTTACCGGCTAGGCGACTACCATCCGAAAAAACATGAGATTTCCGTCAAGGAATAAAATCTATACGAGAAATGGCTCTAATTCATAACAAAAGAGATCACGATCGACTTACTATAAGCCATGCCGGAACCTTCACCGGCGAAGACGAAGATGACCATGGAGATGAACTCCGCCAAGGCCGCCTTAAGCGCGCTAGGGTGGGCTGCTTCCGACGGGGACCCGATCGCAATGTTAGTGATCGGCATTTTTCTTCAATATCACTCCTTCACCCCAAATTATACGCTTCCTTATTGAAGTTAGCTAGGCTGCGTTATGTTGTGATGAAGCTCTTCATCACTAGGGTTTCCTATATATAGTAACTAATTATCAGTAGAAGCGGACCACTTAGGCCCATTATTATTTACGTACCAACAAAACCGAGAATAGTTTTTTATTTACTCGGCCTTATCGCGTACATGCCACGTGTATGGATGAGATCTCTTGATGAGGTGGATGGTCCTACAACAACGTGCATTATGGATCATGTGGTTCTCGTTACATCTGGCATGGGACAATTGGGCCAGGCGGGCACCGCCCGATCATGATGGGTGTGTTCCGTGACCATAATTATCCACCGTCCAATATTAAATTGCAATTGATTACTAGTGAAAGATACAATAACTATGTTTTCGATCTCAATCACTATTGCATATAAAATGTTTCGAGCTAGCATTAGTGTGGTTGGTATAACAATAACATGCGAATCTTGGAGGGTCACTTCAAGTTCTTGATCTTTCTAATACGGCCAATTATTGTGGCCAAGCACAGCTTGCCCACATCGAAAAATAAGATGAAAATTTTTCGATACGATGTGTACGAGAGTGAACTTCTACTTATTAGTTTAAGCTTTGGATGGATGATATATATGTAAATCCGGTTTCATGGTACGGAATGCAAACCCGATTTCGTAGTTGTTTTTACTTCTAGGTTCAATTTTGGGCTCGTTACACTTAAAAGCTTATCAAATGTCAATTAGACTATAGCCAAACAAGATGGACAAATTCACAACCTTATATTAAGAAATAATAAAACAAAAGTGATGTAACCTCTCAACCCTAACCCTAGATGCATGGTAGTAGTCCACCGGATAATTTAATAAATATGTCAGTATCAAATCATTTAAAAATTGATCATAAATGTATTTGGCTGTGTAAGCTCACAAATTTGCATGCATAAACTCGATCTTGACAGGAATAAATTTTCTTTGTCCTTTTTTCTTCTTCCAATGACAACTTGTAGTATATATCTATCCACATCTTCATCAATGTATATCCTTCCAAAAAAATTGAAGAAATGTATACCAATATTTTGAAAGCGATAGAAATTTACCATTAACCTTAAAATAATTAGAATGATGCTTCTTAATTTCATATCGATCAAGTAATTAATATAGTGGAATCGTTTTTTTTTCATAGCCAAGAAATTCACGGTACGTACATGCATGCAATTATGCATAAAATATTATTAATTAATTCAAACACCAATTTTTTTAGTGAACGTACTCAAATTCAAATGAGAATTTGCTCAAAAAAATGAGAATTTGCTGGAACAACGTGCATGTCCTTTTCTTCAAGAAAAGAACAATAGAATACTCCAGAATTGTGCCTTCAAGGCTTAAACTTCAAATAATGGCAATCATTTCCAAGTGCCCTTTTTTTTACAGTATGTATTATTACTATTCGACCAAAAGAATTATGTATCTAGTGCAAAATATTTTATTTGTGAGAGTTAGAGCACTAGCTATTTTAAACTTCTTGAGTTCTTGAGATGTTTGTACGTACATTCAAGATTCAAACTTAGCATCTCTTGTTGGCAAACAACAATTATTGATTGCTCTTCTGTCTTCACTTGAAGCCTCTGGTTTGATGTGGAATTAACTAAAAATACACAACCATTAGTTTAAGTTATTCTACCATTAAAAGGATAAGCATGCTGACACTTTAGTGTTATTAAAATTTAGAACATGATAAGAACCTTATCATCTATTAACATAAAAACAACCCAATTAATGTAAGTTGACGGCAAAATAAACTATACTTATGTTTTTTAAATCACGCACTATATATATCATCAAAAATATAAAACATCTATCACATCTATCTATTACTATATACTAAAGCGAAAGCAAATTCTGCCACCATATTGTGCCACATCACCCCCTTATTTAAAAATCTATCTTTCTACATCTTGATGTTATCATAATCATATCTTATACATATTTAATTAAGATATTAGTTCTATCTTAGAATTTGAGTTGTTTAATTAATAATTCTATCCAAATATATAAATCTCTATCTTATCATTATACTCACTTAATTAATACATATACCTATCTTAAACCTTTTATTTTAAATAAAATTTATTTTCGTCATAATCTATAAATCATAATCATAATATTTCGCCCATTTAATTAAATATCATATTAACTTTAAATAATTTTTCATAATTTTATCATGCTATTTTTTTAAATCATCAATGGTAGCAAATTCTACCACTATATTTAAGAAAAATATTCATTCTATTAAAATAATATATTAAATATATTTTTACTATCATATCATATTAAAATATCAATAAGAAAGTAGATGTTATATTTATCATATGTATCGAGTATATTGCATATTGATTACACTTTAGGAAAAAAAGATGGTTTTCTTAATTAAGATAATAATTCATTAACATTTTCATTACATATTTATATATTTGTTATTTAATTATTTTTTCAAAAAGCAATCACATATATACGAGATAATTTGGTGTTCTATTTAACTTACTAAATATTATCTATATATTTAATATTATAATATATTAATCCGAGTTTTTATTTAAACTTTGATTTTATTATATAAGTTAATTTACATAATTTAATTTAAAATCCAAAAGATTTGTATCAATTATTAATAAAATGTGATAATGCATCTTATCTTATCTCATTCTTCCTCAATTATTTAAATATATGTTTATGTATGTATAAAGAGTCAATATATAAATAAAATCCATTTATATATACAAATATAATGATATACAAGCATTATGTCATTTTATAATCCAAAAAACAAGTGTTTAAAAAATAGTACACATATGATGATATTTGTAATTGTTATAGTAAATTCATACACAAAGCAATAAATTAATAAATAACATCCCCGTACAAGGTACGGGTCATCTGCTAGTTAATTTCTAAACGGACAAACCAGCATAACCTATCGCCCATAAAGAAAAAATACAGTAGAACCTCCATAAAATAATACTCGATAAATTAATAAACTCGGTAAATTAATATTTTTCTCCGGTCCCGACTTGGGCCAGTGTAAAATTTGACGATTTTCGATAAAATAATAAGATAATAAAATTTCAAAAAACCCCTATAGAAATATAAGGTCCCAATAAAATCATAAATTAATAATTACTATACAAGGAATGTACAATAATACCAATCATCCAAAATTTGATCAGAAATTGTCCATATTTTATTTTTAGTAAATATGTTAATAGTTTGACTATACTTTTATGATTTTTGTAGGTGGTATAATTTTTGTTCAATGACAATACTTGATATTATTTAATTGGAAATATTTCTATCGCTAAAATCTCTATAAATTAATATTTATTAACTTATCGATGAATTAATATCTCTATAAAATAAGAAAATACTCTAGTCCCGACCCTATTAATTTATAGAGGTTTAACTGTAGAAGACAGCGTAAGCTGATAAGCACTTACAAAGCAATAATTGGACCGACCACAATAATGTCGGACAAATTGATTAATTTTCAGCACTAAGGTCGTTGTCGTGAACAGCCTCTGTTTTATTCTTTCCTATGTTACACACTTACACGTGATGGGCCCAGTAGTTTGTAAATTCATATTCTTGATATGGGCCATATTGGGTCAAAGGCTCAAAGCCCATTCCAGTTATGGGCTCAGCCCATTTTAATGAGTTGGATCTACATGCTCACGTGCAAGTCACGTGACTTTTGTGTTTTGGCCTTTTCTCAAAGGAAGTTTGTCTGTTGCTACTTGCAAACTCTCTTTTGCACCATGTATTTGCTTATTATTATCCATTTCAACTTCACATCTAGCAAGAGAAGATTTTCCTTGTTTTAGAACACAAACAGATTCCACGTCAGAAATTCATAATTCATAACTCGCTTAAATTTAAAAATGAAAAATTATAGAACACAAGCTCAGCTACCTAAGGATTAAGGTGGATAGAAGAGGCAAAGAGCAAAAATCATACAAACAATGGCAGTTTCATCTTGTTCATTGAGTTGGGCTCCTGGTCTTCCTTCCAACAAGGTAAAAATTTCATGAAACTCATCCTATTGCTAGTTTAGTTCAGTCTGCATAACTTGATTTGATTCACAGGTGAATGTGGTTTCACAATTGAGCTCCTCGTCGGTTTCATTGGCGTCGTCTTCTTGCAACGCCAATGTAATAGCTTCTAGTGAAGAAAGTGAGATATGTTATTTCTATTCCCTTTTCCATGCTTAATTTTGATCTAATCTTGTATCTGTTATGTTGCTACTTGATTTTTTTAACTTCTCAACTTGAAAGAAATATAGAAAGAACCTATCTTTGCGTTAATTATTGACCATTGCAAATGGGCATTAATTCTATGTTTGAAAATCTGATTCATAAACTTGCATATAAATACACTATAGGGTTTTGTCCGAGAAGATCATTACTCATGGGAGCTGCAGCATTTGCAATAGGAATTTTACCAGCAAGGTCTCTTTTAGCTGAAGGTAACAAAATTTACTTATACTTATGCAAGATAATGTATCAAATGGTGTAATCCAAACACTCCCTTAATAATGTATTAAGTGAATATCATGACATTTATCCATTAACCATTAGAGTTTTGCAGGAGTACCAGCAAATTACAGTGCCTTTGTGGACGAAGCAGACGGTTACTCTTACTATTACCCGTCGGATTGGAGGGTAATCCTAAAATATTCTCTTGCCAAATCAGTAAATTTAAGGAAATTCAAGGCTACTTTCTAAGAAAGCTAATCTTGTTGAGCATGTAAATCAGGAATTTGACTTCAGAGCTCATGACTCTGCATTCAAAGACCGCTACTTACAACTTCAAAATGTGAGGCTCAGCTTCATACCGACCGAGAAATCAGATGTCCATGATCTGGGTTCAATGGAGGAGGTAAACTTGCACATTGACTCATTGAGACTTGATATGATCAAATCGATTCATGGTTTCGGTTCGAATCATAACAACTTACCTTGCAGGTTTTCCCTGATTTAGTGAAAAACATTTATGCTGCCCCAAATCAAATGCCAACAATATACAACATGCAAGAGGTACGTACTTATCATAAGGGTCTATTTGAGTCGTGAAGTATGCTTGAATTTATGATATAGATCTCAATGCACAATTACATTATAACGCTACAAAATGCATCATCCGAGGTAAACTTATCAGTCATTCTAAAACGGTAAATGCAGCGAACAACCAACGGGAAGAACTACTATACCGTTGAGTATGTGCTTACATCTCCAAATTTCGCGCGCTCAGCTTTCGCAACGATAGCCATTGCCAACGGTATGTTGTAATGTAAGCATTGAATCCAAGTGTTAAGTCCTAGATTGCTAATAATGTGAATGAGAAAACTGGGAATTCATATATATGCAGGGAGATACTACACATTGATTGTTGGTGCAAATGGCAGGCGGTGGAAGAGAGTTAGGAACCAACTCAAAGTGGTGGCGGATTCCTTCAAAGTGTTTGATATTTGATATGATCCACAATCACTTTCCAAGAGACTTGAAATTTGAATACTTTGTATGAAATCAATTGCTTGACATGTAAATAAATTCAATCTTTTGTTAACAGATTATTTCTCAGCTATAAGGACGTCTTAAAATGGCGTCAGCTTTAGTCAGGAAGTATGTTAAGTAACTAGGCTAGCCGTTAAGGAAATAACAACTCATCCAAAAGCTTGGAAACTAAAAGCACAAATCCATGGGTCAATGTCTCGTTTAGCTTCACTGATACAAATGATGTACAAAAAGTGCACACTGAATTTGGTAAGAGAGCCCCTATAGGATAGATAAAGAGGTCATGACTGACAGGAAACCCAACAAGTTGCAAAACTGGGTTTGATCAAATGTAAAGACAAACCAGAAGTTCTTTAAGAAGAACTTCTTCTCTGGCGGAAGCTACCGTATTTCTGAGCGATGACATCGTCAGATAACGCATCCCACACCTACAAAAGAAAGAACTCAAGGTTATTAGACCATCTAAAAGCAAGGAGATGGGTGCAAATAGTTCAAAGAGAATGGCATTTGAGACTCACTTGTAATTTTCCCTTGGATCCTCCAATTGCGAGCACAAAGGGCTTCTCATCACAAAACGAAACTGAAAACACCGCTCCCTGAGAATGAGCATTAAAAAGATTGGCGGTGACAGATTAGAGCTGAGCCCAAAAAAAGTAACAATGAGGTTTAGTAATCACAGCAGAGATATGAGCTTACAGCTTTGGGATTACGGGATGCAACACAGGAAGGCTGGTTATTAGACAAATCCCACAATTTTACCATTTTATCCGTGGAGCCAGTCGCAATCAGCTGTAGAAAGTAAGTTGAAACCAAAATCAGTGTATCATGCCAAAGTTGAGCTCAGTAAGAATATATGTAAGAAAGAAGGTAGTAATTACATTAGGGGCAGCAGGGTTGTAGGAAATAGTGCAAACAGCTTTGTCATGAGCATGGAGGGTAAAACTTGGCTTTTGCTTTGCCTCTGGATCAGAGCTAGCCGTTCGTATATCAAACCCTTGAATCGTGCCATTCTCGAGACTAACCTGCAATGTCACACCACAAATGATTAATGATAATATTAGCTTAAATGACGTAATTGAGTAAAACCTAATATTTTTTAAAGATCTATCTGTTTTGTTCAGATATACTTACGATAAAAGAGTGCTCTGTATGAGGATCCCAATCCAAGCACTCAACGTCAGAATCAACTGACCATTTGTAACCACTGTGTGATGGATTCCTTCCATCTTTCTGCAGTTAATAAGCAAATTGGTCTTTTAAGTCAAATTATTGCAAGGTATCATCTATCAATAAAAACCCAACAGCCCAAAAAGCTATGAACACTAGACCATCTGAAGTTGGCCTCAAATTCAGTAGCAAATAAGTTCTTAAATTCCAATATGAAATTAAAAGTGATCAAAGGCAAGGGAAACTGATGATACAGAATCGAGACACACATGAATAAACTAAAAAGGTTGGAGTATCTTGTAATATACAATTTGTTATGTTGAGTGGAGTAGACAATTTTAATAAAATAAACAGCAATGTTCATTACCAGAAATACTGTATGATCAAAAGATCCACTAAGTAGAATTTCAGGCACATGATGGTTCCATGCAACTGCTTGAACCTGCGAGTATAAGTTGGAATAGACATCAGCAATATGAAGACATGTTGAATCTCACACATAAATGACAATTCTCAGTTACCCTAACATTGTATCATTGTAATCAAGTAATAGATCAGAAAATAAATTTTACGAGATGCAAACATAGTTGAATATATGCAAATCAATTAATCGTTCCACAAAATTTAGGGTAAATGCATACCTTGTCTGTATGGTGATCCATGGTGAGACAACATTTCCCAGTAGCAACATCCCATAGCTTCACTGTTTTGTCAGCACTTGCACTAGCGAGAATGTTCCTACATAATACAACAGCAATGGATTATTTAATTATACATCTGAGCATAAAATTATGAAAGTAAAGGGAGAGGAAAACTATATACCTGACTTCCTTGTTCCAAGCAAGGCCCAAAACTGAATCAGTGTGGCTATCCGCTTTATATTTAATAGATTTCTAGATAAAGCAAAAAAAAGGTTACCACTTATAATTTGTAAAATTGGAAGAACTTAGGAGTGAGAGAGATTCCAATCATGTTTATCACTACAGAAAATGAAAGATTCACATCAAATTAAACCGATCTTAACTTTATCGACAAAACATATATACACACTCAGCAGAAATCGCACAGGAGCAGAAGAAGTATATAGGTTGTGCTACTGCAGACCATCGTCGAAAACTAATCATTATCCTAAGTACCTCTCATCTAACTTGGATCCCTGAAGGTATGTTTTCTTTCAAATTTCAATAACAGTTAGCATGTAGAAACAAAAAAGATCTCCGAAACAAAAAAAAATGCATTACCCACCACACACACATCATGTCGATCTATTCCTTGTGAATATTATGCTTCCATAAAAATATCTTCACCTCAGTGTAGACAAATTTCTCAGTCTTTCTTCTACATTCTAACTATCAATTTTATGTTGAGATAGATAGGTAAGCTAGAGATAGACATATTCTTCATGCACTTACACAGAGAGCAAACCATGATAATCGAACTGTAAAACAAAGTCAGACGTAGTAAATGCAAAGCCATGCATAGTAAGGAAGGTATGGACTGACAAGTGTTGCAAGGTTTCATCAAGTAAAGAGCAACAAGATCAATACAAGAGAGCAAGGAAGATGGTAATTGTCATTGCAAAGAGAAAAAAGAAATTATCTGTCTCACCTTCTTTCCCTTTTGCTTTTTCTTCTTCTCAACTATCCCACCTAAAGTTGCACATGGTTGAACTTCATCTATCTGAAAAAGGTTTTTACAAAACAAACATAATGAGAGATTCAAAGATGGTTGATACTTATACGATGAATCAAAGACATTACGGGAACATACAATATCAAGGTCCCATATTTCAATAGTAGGCTCCATTGAGCCAACAGCAATGAAATTCCCTGCCATAATATACAAATATCAAGAAACTTCAGCAAAAAAATTGTTATATTATGGAACAGAATGCATTAAAGACACTAAAGAGAGAGAAAGAAGGTCAGAGTTCCAGTAAAAGATGTTCATGGTGTGATAACATTCATATAAAGATTCAGAAATCACTCCATTGACTTTCCTTTGTATAGCAACACAGAAATATAACTACTGACAAAAAAAATGTTCATAGTTCCAAAATTGTTATGAAAACAATAACAAAGTACAAAAGACAATGAAATAACAGTCAAAACCTAAAACAATAATTTTCAATAGTTTTCTCTTATAACCCCTCAGATTGTATGCTTCAAAGTCCTTTGTGAAAGGTTTCTATACCAAAGGAGAAAGAAAATGAAGTTGCAGGTCAAGCTTACCAATCACCGTGCTCACAGCTAGTGTATCTTAAGACCACCAAAAGCATATCAATATCAACACATCATGCAAATCTACAGGGAATGGTGCAAATACGAAGACTGGAAGACAGAGAATATCACACCTTTTTCGCCACCTTTTAGTGGACAATCAAGCCACGCTGTGGACAAGGGGAAAGCAGATATAATAATATCATGATGAACAAACAAGTTTGGGCTTCCATCTTCTGCTTCATCTAGGATATACACCTAAAACAAAGTTGTATACTATTATCATGCTAGTTTCAAGAGACAGTATAAACAGATGCAGTAGCATTAATATGAATGAATAAAAGAGAAATGTAAGCACACAAGTAAGACAGACGTTTCCAACTGATTACAAACCTCAAGTTGGCTGACATCATCCTCATTTCGTGCGCAGACAATAACTAGATCATCCGGCTTTATGGTCATATCCTCCTCCTCTTCAGAATCCTCATCCTTATCAACAAAAATCAAAGATAAACAACGTGTGAATACGGCATCTAATGCCAAAACAACATTGCCAATTACCCAGGAAAACCAAGTGATACATACATCATTATCCTTCAAATACGGGTCCAACTCATTACTGGGATAGTAGGCATCACATAGACCTTTGTCAAATAGCTGAACTCCTGTGGTTAAACAATAGCAAACAAGATCAGACTATTAGCAACACAGCCGTTAACAAAACCCATTCAAGTAAGGGCTGGAAAAAGTACCATTATCCTCATCATCATAATTGTCCATATCAAGCTCCTTCAAGGCATCCGCTATATCAACGGATGCATTACCGAGCACTTCCGCTGCAACGGAAGCATGAGCAACTTCATCAATCTCTTTGTCGGCCTCAACTTCCATCTCCCCATCATCTTCCTCATCATCTCCATGTCTACCAATATAACATCAATTTGACAAACATCAACAGAAATTACTTACAAATATCTCAATTTGAGAGCTATAACAGTAGAAATCAAAAGGCCTGAACATGAAACGAAGAGAGCAAACCCTACCCGATTTCAAGAGCCGCGTTTTGTATGATCTCTTCGATTTCTTCCTTGGATGGAGGCTCGGCCACGGCTGGCACGGACTTGGCAATCCCTTTAGGCACCCATGAAATGGCGGAGATCATTGTTGGTCAGGCGGGGGTGAAGGACTCGAATCGAGTGGGTGTCGGCGCCGGTGAAAAAGACGGAAGGTCGGCGACGGAGGAAGAGTGAATTGGGAAATTTGAGAGCAAGGCCGAACGAGGGTTCAAGAGAACGGCGCGGGCGCAAACGAATGGGGTTTTATCAAACAACTCACAATCATCAAATTTTATAAATGTTCCGACTGTTATAATATTATTATTATCGGATATGGATGTACATGGATAAACTTAAAACTCTAGATTTGATCTTATCCCATCTCTTGTACCCTCTATATAAAGACACTTATGGTGACCTAATAATAGATCTTTTTTCTCTTCTAATTCTCTCTCATTGTTTATTATTTCTCTTGATTTATAACACGATTTGCTTTGATACTTATTTTAAGTTACGTACGTTTTTATTTTGTGCATACAGTGATTGATTTACAGGCTTTATACCGTAATTGATTTCTACGCTTAAAGCCTATTCATGTTTAAAGCCTATTCTTATTTTTTCCCCGATGTCTATGATCTGTGTAATTGCTTTCATAAGATTTGCAGTTATTATCTTCAATTCGATCGGTTATTTGACGTACACGAATTGCTTTAATACTTGATTTGAGTGTTTATCCATAAACATGGAGTTTCTTCTCGTATGTTCTTTTGGGTTAAATCTCTTGCTTGACTTTGTATACTCGATCTACGTACTGCATAGTACATGTCTTCGTTAATTTGGGTTTGATCTTCGTATGTCTTCGTGAATTTGGGTTTGATCTTCTTATTGTGCATCTTTGACTTTATTATTCGATTGCATGTACGACGCTGCTTTGATCGACTAGAATTTGGATCAAATCTTTTTCAGTTACATAAAATCTTTCACGATAAGATTTGGGTCATGGTTAAAACAATATATACTACTTGTATTGTGTTCATCTTCTCTACGTACATGTGCTCATTCATGACCTGCGGTGCTATTTGTTGTACGTGGTTCAGTTGATGATATATTTTTCCATGTATGTTTAATACACGTACGTTATTTTTGAACGGTTGTTTTACAAAGTTCATGATCTGGTTGTTTGATTTATGGTTTCCCTTTTGTATTTGGTGAAATATTCTCAATTGTTAACTACTTTGGTCGAACACAGCATGAATGATATATACTACGTGCTTTACTCATATGTTATCTATCATTCATGATTGATGATTATATACGTTACTACTGATACGTTCAGTATACTCTAATTAGACGTCCCTGGAAGTGGACGATCGTTATATTTGTCCCTGAAGGATAAATTATAAATATATATGATATATTCCCTGAAGTGAATGTATTCATAAATGACTTTGTCCCTGAAGCGACAAATTATAATTATAGTTTTATCTCCCGAAGAGATGTACAATTTGATTCAACTCCTGAAGAGTTGGAAAGACGAGAATTATATTACCCCTGAAGTGGTAATTATCATTCCTAGAAAGGAAAAATATTATATCAATATGTAATCCCTGAAGTGATTACTGAATATGATTATCCCTGAAGAGATAATCAATATACTATACTATATCCTAAGTGATAATTCTCAACCCCCGAAGTTGATGAAACAAATAAAACCATCCCCAGAAGTGGATGCGTTATCGAAAGATTATACTCATCTATATCCTAAGTGATAGTTCTCATCCCCTAAAGTGGATGAAACAAATGAGTCAATCCCTAGAAGTGGATTGAATAATAAAAGTTTATACTCATTAGAGTGAGTGGTGAAACTAAAGTCATCTCCAGGAGTAGATGTCAAGTTCAAAGGATAAATATTATCTCTTGGAGTAGATAATAAAAGTCCAAATCACATCCCGAAGTATGTGATCAATTAAATGGTCTTATTTATCACATCCCGAAGTATGTGATTAATAAAGTTGTCTTATATATCACATCCTGAAGTATGTGATTGAAAGGTTTCATGAATATCACATCCTGAAACATGTGATCAGAAGGTCTGAGAGACTTCATGTTCAATCTCTTGTCACCAGAAGTTGACAATGTTTTAAATTATTTCTTAAGTTATACTTCTAAATTTATGCTTCTTATTTTATGTCTATTAACATTTATGTTATTGTTTACTTACATTCTTATTTTGTACTTAAAATTAAAATATATCATCCCTTGAAGCGGATGGATATATGATATTGTCCTCGTAGAGACAATTTTTGCAATCATCCCCGAAGAGATGAAATAATAAAGCATATTACTCCCTGAAGCGAGTAATGATAGAAAACATCACTTCCTCAAGAAAGTGATGAGAAGAATTCATCTCTAGAAGTAGATGAACATATCATCTCCCAAAGTAGATGATAAATGGTTCAAGATATATTCTATTTTTTGTCACTTGGAGTTGACAAATAGAATATTTATGAAAATTCATTCTTGAACATAATAATGATAAATTATTCATTGTCACCTGAAGTTGACAAATGAGATGTTTGGGAGAATTATGCAGCACTTGAAATTCTAGGAGAATTGTGCTAAACTATATTATAGTTATCATCATCAACTCCATACGAGCCTGAAGACTCGATTTTTTGGATAAGAAGAGATCATTTTAAACTCTTGGGGAGTTAGAAGATCTCATACCAGTCATGTACTCCAGAAGTAGTACAAGAAATATGACATGTACTCCAGAAGTAGTACAAGCAACATGAGTTTATGTTATATTCAGAACTAGTCCTAAATAACCCCGTACCTAGCATGAACTAGGAGTTCAAGGTCATGGTTGACCAACCTCTTGCATGCCTGAAGCATGCCTCCTCCGGAAGAGGGTGTGAAAGAGGTCACAATATATTACGCATGCGGCCGCTAGTCATGGTTATGACTTATAGCTAGGATGTTAGGGGTAAATTTGATGTCGAGAAGGACATCTGAGATAAGGGATATCCCATAAGTGATAAGAACCACAACTTATGAGTATAAGTGTGGAGACCGGTCTAATCTAATGCAAAGTTCTGAATGTCATGAGGCATCTAATATTACTATCTAGATAATGGTTTATCTGTTTTTAGTTGATGAGCTCCCAAACTATTGTATAGATCACCGACATTTTCAATGGTAGAGAACCATATTTGTCAATGGTGTCGTAACACCTACTATTTGAAAACCAGAAGTTTTCACAATCATGTGCATGACAAATTTGGTGTGAAGGTTCAGATGACTCGTAAAAGGTATATCCCGTTGAACAATGTAGTATCACTAACGAGAAGTTAGTTGATGATATTATACATCTGTGGCATGATCAAATTTGGTCACTCAAGAGAATAATAATGTGCTTGATTGGTCTAGGACCAAAAGGTGTTTGAGACCTGAAGTCTCTCCTAAGAGTGACCTTATATGTATGAAATGCTTATGCTCTTGGCAATTTGGAGCAAATTCGGTATATTGAATACAAAGTCTCCTATACTTGTTGACTGGGTTCAAGTGATATGTGAGGACCAATCACATCGCCATGTGAACCATTGTGGATTATAATATGATATTGAAAGATGCCTCAACCGCTTGGTTCCATTGAATATTGAGGAGAATCACATCAGTGTAGTAGTTGAGCATTGTGTAGCTCTCACACACATTCACAAAACGACTAAGGTAGAGTCGTCAATAATACAGTCATAATTGATAGCTAGGTAAGGGCTTATACATGACTTGCACGACCTGGAAGTGTCGCTGATCAAATAGGGTCATGAAATTAATTCAACGTGGACTGACTACTTATAGAAAATTCTCCTACTTGAAGCTTGTCTCTAGAAGAGATTAACTGCTTCATATGTCCTCCATCTCCCTAGAAAATTTTGAAGTAATGCCACACAAAAGGAAAGTTGGGATTAAACGGGAGGATTGGGTCCTTATCGTTTAAAGAATACCTTGAGCTTATAAGCGGTGATCAATATTTTGCTCGGTATTAAGATTTTCACTTTGGTGAGGTGAGAATCCCAACTTTAGGGGGAGAAGATAATGAGACTAAAAATATAAGAGATTGCAAAGGATGCAATTTGTTATAGTCGATCCAAAGATAACTAAACCAAAAGTTTAGTGGATCGTATAGCTCACATGCTATTAAGGGTATCAATGAAAGTGATAAAATCAAGTCACATACACCATCTTAGGTTGCACCACCTCGTTTGGAGATTCCAGAAGTAACTCCAAACATAACAAATAATTCTCAATCACACCGGAAGTGTGAAGAGACAATTAGGCTCTAAAGATATCATTCCTTGAAAGAGGAAAGAGCCGATAACATCACAAAAAGGGGTGATGATATGTTGACTATACCCAAACATGAGGATAGATTTCTTGAAGAAATTCTATCTAAAGACTCTGAAAGCAAAGAGAATAATATTGACGACAGTTTAGGATTGTCGATGACTAGTGTAAGTATCGGTATTAGGTGGTACCGAGAAGTTATAGTCATTGATATCTTTGCTCAATAAATGAGGTGTTTTTGGGTCTGAAGTTCCAACACCATAAAGTATAAAATCAGTCAACTATATCTTGGTGGTTGCTCATAAGAAAATGAAATGAACATAATGCAGTGTTCGGATTCGAAGTTTGACTGATTGCACGAGATTTATAAAGTCTCGAGTGAAGTACATAGAGATGTGCTCATACATCATGGATGCAATAACGCTCAGATTCTTGTTACTTTAGTCGATGGGTGACTTAAGATGCAACTCATGAATGTGGTGAAAAATCCCACAAGGATTGAAATTATTTTAAGCATTTGACCCAAAACCACATGATGTGCATTCTGTCAAGCTCAAATGACCCCTATATGCACGGAAGCAATCACACACAATGTGGTAAAACCGCCTTAGTGAATATCTTCTAAGAAAAGGTTTTATGAGTGATCAAATGAGTCCCATGTTCATGTAATCATTTTTGTTGATGACTTGATCTCCAGAAGAGGTCTAACTTAACCGATTACATGAAAAGATAAGTTGATATGAAGGACTTATGAACCACTAAGTATTGTCTCGGCCTGTAGTTCGAGCATACATAGAATAGGGTAAAGGACCCTTTGGATTGGTTGAAACACAAATGTGAAGTCCACATATAGTGGTAAGACCACTAAGTATGGAAAAATATTGTCTTCTTCTCTTAGTGGAAAATTGAAGAGATATTAGGTCCTGAAGTACCTTATCTCAAAGCAATATGGTGATGTATCTTGCTTCATTGCCTCAATAAAGTCATTTAAAGTGGCAATGAATTGTTTGTCTCCCTAAACATACAATAAAGATTGTTGGTCCAGAAGTACCAAATCTTCAATGAAGACACATCAGGTTATATATGTGTCGAATGAAGAATGTATGTTTAATTGAGGGGGAGCATCATTATACGACTGTACTCTTTTTCCCTTGACTTTGGTTTTTATCCCACTGGGTTTTTCCAAGCAAGGTTTTTAACGAGGCAGTTCGTCATACAAGGTCCATAATGAGACAATCTCGACCTGAAGCTCGAGATATGCGAAAGAATGAGATCTTATATTTGTCATCGAATCAAGTTGAAGAAGATCCAACGGAGGTATATGAAGATAATGAAGCTTGTATTGCTCAAATCAAGAAATGATCATTAAAGGAGATACGATACAACATATGTCATTAACAAGTTTCTCCAATTTCAAGATTCAACTCAAAGGCTGGATGGATGCTCAATTCAATCAAGCATGGAAGATAAATTTCGAGTCAAGAGATAGAACAACACTGCACTCTTTTTCCCTTCGTCTTGGTTTTGTCCCATTGGGTTTTCCAGACAAGGTTTTTAACGAGGCAGTTAGGGATGTACATCCAAGGGGGAGTGTTATAATATTATTATTATCGGATATGGATGTACATGGATAAGCTTAAAACCCTAGATTTGATCTTATCCCATCTCTTGTACCCTCTATATAAAGACCCTTATGGGTGACCTAATAATACAGATTTGATCTCTCTTCTCTCCCAATTCTCTCTCATTGTTTATTATTTCTCTTGATTTATAATACCGACCAAAAAATAATCAATTTTATAAATGTTTTTTTTATCACAAAGACTAATATGGGAAATTAAAATAAATACGATATAATGTTGAGAAAGTCGAACCAATTTTTTTAATTTGCTTTGAGTCTAAGTTTGGTTGTAAAATATGAAAATAGAAATAGAAAAATAAAGAATTTAGTCTACATTAAAATGAATTTGTGACGCCTGAATTCATTTTCAAAATGGTAAATGAATTGGATGAGAAAGTTTCTTCACGAACTTAAATATATCCCTAGTACAGTATTAGTTTTTTTTTTTGGTAGAATAGTACAGTATTAGTTTACACTATAGCCCGTCATACAACTTTTATAGCTTTTGTGAAATTCTTCTGTTTCGAAACTTTGTTTCGAAATGGTGTTTCAACAGGCAAAATGGTGTTTCAACAGGCAAAATGATAGTCAAAGAAGCATTGCATGTAAAAAACGCTCTCTTTCCTGCGAAACCATGAACTCGCCCGAGACTGTACCGGAAACCCAGACCCCGATGGAGAACATGATCACCGACAACCAAGCGCAGAGACCACCACCCGGAAAGCCGCCAGACCCACCGGTGACCTGGAAGGAAATGGTGACTGGCGAGAGAGGGCAACAGAGACCTGTTCTGGCCCCGGAGTTTTTGGATGATAAGGTTGTCGTCTCCTTCCCGGAGGAGACCAATGGCGACCCATCGATCGATATTGCGCCGGAAGCTTGGAATGCCCTAGCTGAAGTCTGGAGATCGTCCTTGATAGTCAAAATCCTGGGCGGTTTTGTGCCCTATGCTGTGATGGAGAAGAAGCTGAGGGAACTGTGGAGACCGGTGGGGAGGATGAGCCTCATCGACCTACCCAATGGCTACTATGTAGTGCGCTTCGATACGGAACGCGACTACTTTCACGCTCTGGCGGGAGGGCCATGGACGGTGTTTGGCCACTACCTAATCATCAAAGCTTGGAGTCCTGAGTTCGATCCAGAGACGGACACCATCACCACGTCGCCGGCCTGGGTCCGTATCGCCAAACTCCCCCTGGTGTTGTATGAGGAAGGAGTCCTGGCCAAGATAGCGGCAGGGATTGGTAGGCCGATTCGGGTGGACACAAAGACACTATTTACGAACAGGGGCCGATATGCCCGCGTGTGCGTGGAGGTGGACCTAACCCGGCCATTGAAGGCGTCGATATTCATCCGAGGTAAGCGCTTTATCCTTGAGTATGAGGGCCTCCAACTAATTTGCTTCAAATGTGGCAGGTATGGGCATTTGGCGTCGCAGTGCCAGCTGGGAAGGAACGGCAATCCGCTGGAACGGAAAGAGGGAAGCGCAACGAGCCAGGAACAGAGAAGTACGAATGGAGGAGGGACAGAGAATGGCCAGAAGGGCTCGCCGGAGGTTGCGCCGGAGGCGACATCGGAAAGGGCTGAACAAGGTCCAACGGTCACAAAAGAGCCGTTTGGCCCCTGGATGAGAGCTCCGAGGAGGCGAAGGCCTGCCAAAGGAAAAGACAAAGTTGCTGCAGCTGACCAGTCCAAGGGCAGTGGGGGGAACAGGTTTTCAGCTCTTCAGCTGGAGACAGATGGTAGCAACGAAGCAAGGAAGGTTGAACCCGCTGGACAAGGCAAAGGGAAGGAAGTGATTTCGGAGCAGAGATGGGTAGGAGACAGAAAAGAGGAAACCTCGGGGGAGAAGAAGGCGGCGCAGAGAGCTGAAGAGAAAGGCCAGAGTCAGAATACCAGGTTTCAGGTCGGAGCGTCGTCTAGTGAGGGTTCGAAGTCAGGGAGAAAGGCGTCTGTACAAAAGCAGAGGCCGAAGAAGGTTTTTGGGGCCCCTACCCAGGAAGAGTCAACTCTGATGGGCAAACGGATGAGAGGAAATACAGGAAATGGTAGTGGGCCTAGAATGGGGTATGGAAAGGCCCAAAAGCAAGCTGAAGGCCCAGTTCAAGAGCGTGGGAATACAAGCCAGCTTCAGCCTGATGATGAAACACCAAAGACGGGAGAGATGGAGACGGAGGCCTCAGGAGCTGAGATGGCACCGGGAAGAGGAGAGGCGGCGCTACAAGTAGTGGAGAGCCGAGGTGGGGCAGGTCCCGACGGCGTCCAACAACAGCCGAGCCAAAAGGACGATGAACTGATGATCTCAATGGAAGAGGACAACTCTTCTAAGGAAGCTCAGTAAAACTGAGACCTTGGCTTCTTTTCCTGTAGTCATAATGAATGCTTTAATCTGGAATTGTTGCGGGGCGGCTAAGGGCGGCTTCCGCAGGGAGATGAGATACATCTTGAAGCACTACAATATAGATGTGTTAGCCCTCATGGAGACTAAGATCTCAGGCGAGAGAGCGCAGAGAATATGTGATCGCCTCTCTTTCAATGGTCTTTACAGAGTGGAAGCTACAGGTTTCGTTGGTGGCATCTGACTACTATGGAGGGACGAGAAAGTGTCTGTAAGCATTATCCGGGCCAGTGAACATTTTATCCATGCTGTTATGGAGATAGAGGGGCGCAAACTCCACTTGATCATCACCTATGCCCCTCCGGCTCCGAGTAGAAGACGCGAGTATTGGGATGAGCTAGGACGTGAAGCTCGGCAAGTCAAGGAACCCTTGGTGGTCGGGGGTGATTTCAACTGTATATTGCATTTGTGGGAGCACCAAGGAGGTTCAGGTAGCCTATCCCCTGACTCATCAAAATTCCAGGATTGGGTCAACGAAGTGGGAGCGATCGACCTGGGTTATTCGAGGCCGATTTTCACTTGGTCAAGGAGGCGGCCGGACAACTCTCGCATTGCCAAGAGACTTGATAGGATTTTCGCTAATGAAAAGGGGCGACTTGAGTGGCCTGAGGCGCGGGTTTTCCATCTTCCGGCGGTTAGCTCGGACCACGCACCGCTACTCCTCCAACTCGAGCCCCAGGAGGTTTCCAGCCGAAGTCGGCGCCCTTTCAGGTTTGAAGCGGCCTGGACACAACACGCCGAGTTCCTGCCTTTCGTTGAAACCAGCTGGAAACAGAATGTTCCCACAACTGAGGCCTTAGCTGACCTTAAAGGGGATCTCAAGGTTTGGAATAGACAGGTTTTCGGGAATATTCACACCAGGAAGAAGAAACTCATGGTGAGAATTGCGGGTATCCAAAAAGCTCTTGAAAGAGGGGTATCCCACCGACTTCTCGACCTTGAGTCTGAATTGCAAGCTGAGTTAAGCGCCACTCTGGAGCAGGAAGAAACTTTGTGGTTCCAGAAGTCGCGCGAGCAATGGCTTGCATCGGGGGATAGGAACACGTCTTTCTTCCACATGTCCACAGTAGTCCGCCGAAGACGTAACAGGATTGACCTCTTGAAGGACGACGAAGGCGCTATGGTTGTGGAGAAAGAGGCTATGGAGAACTTGGCAGTGGATTACTTCACGAACCTGTACTCCTTGTCGGCTAATGAAGGAGCAGACGCGAGTTTCCAAAAAGGCCGGTTCCCGCAACTCACAAATGAGACATGGGCGCAGCTTGATAGGCCCATCTGTAATGAAGAGATAAGGGAGGCTTTCAAGCAGATGGACCCGAACAAGGCGCCTGGCGACGATGGGTTCCAAGCTTTCTTTTACCAGCACTGTTGGAGAGTGGTTGGAAAATCAGTGGAGGAGGCCATGCAGCTCTTCTTTGCCACTTCAGCTCTTCCTCCCAACCTCAACAACACGCTTATTGCGTTGATTCCGAAAACCACCAAGCCGGAGATGATTAATCAATTTCGGCCCATTAGTCTTTGTAACGTCCTTTACAAGGCTATCACGAAAGTCCTTGTGAACCGGATCCGACCCCTTCTCCCTTCTCTCATTAGTCCTATGCAAACTAGCTTTATTCCCGGGAGATTCATTACTGATAACATTGTTATTATGCAGGAAGTGGTCCATTCGATGCGAAAGAAACGGGGGAAAAAGGGGTGGATGATCCTCAAAGTCGACCTCGAAAAGGCGTACGATAGGCTTCGATGGGACTTCATTGAGGAGACGCTGATAGACGCAGGATTCTCGAACAAATGGGTGGGCTGGATCAAAGAGTGTGTGGAGACTACTTCGATGCAACTCCTCTGGAACGGTGAACTCACAAGTCAGTTCAAACCTCGTAGGGGGATCCGTCAAGGCGACCCGATCTCGCCCTACCTCTTCGTGTTGTGCTTGGAGCGGCTGAGCCAAGCGATCGCCGATGCAGTGGACAGAAAGGAATGGAGGCCAATCAGAGTCACCCGGCAAGGACCTGAACTGTCGCATATGTTCTTTGCGCACGACATTGTCCTTATGGCCGAGGCGTCCAAGGAACAGCTGAAAGTGATCACTGAGTGCCTTGATAAATTCTGCCTGAGCTCCGGACAGAAAATTAGCATCGTTAAATCGAAGCTTTTCGTCTCAAGAAATGTCAGTGAGAGGACGGTGGAAGATCTTAAGCAGAGCTGTGGATTTGAGGTTACGGACAACCTTGGGAGTTACCTTGGCATGCCGATCCTCCACAAGCGTGTCAACAAGAACACTTTCCAACCCATTATCGACAAAATCAACAACAAACTTGCAGGCTGGAAGCGAAGCCAGCTGAGCTTCGCAGGGCGAGTGACCTTGGCCAAGTCGGTGTTATCGTCGATTCCAGTGTACTCGATGGGCTCAGTTTGTTTGCCTAAAGCAGTGTGCAGGAGCATAGATCGAATCACCCGATCGTTTATCTGGGGCAGCCAGGATCATCAGAAAAAAGTCCACCTCGTTGCGTGGAAAGAGGTTTGTAAACCGAAGGAGGAGGGAGGCCTTGGGCTCCGATCTATGCAAAGCCTTAACCAAGCTATTATTGGCAAGCTTGGGTGGAGGTACTTAAGGAATGGAGAGGATTTATGGGCTCAGGTCCTGCAGAAGAAGTATGTCAGAGCAGATGCTAGGGAGGTTGCTGGCGCTTCCCATGTGTGGAGGAGCGTTAGGGGGGCAGTTAAGAACATCATTACGAAAGGGAGCAGGTGGCTAATTGGCGACGGGAAATCTGTGGATTTTTGGCAGGATAATTGGCTGCAGCAGGGACCGTTAGCGGACGTCACTAGAGAGTCGGTTCCAAGCCATGCTCGAACAGCGAAGGTGAGCGACTACTGGAGAGTGGGTCAAGGGTGGGATTGGGAAGCTTTGACGCCCCTCTTGCCTAACGAGACCATCCTTAGGCTCGCAGCAGTTGCGATCACGGAAGAGGCAGGACAGACTGATCAGCTCAGTTGGAATGGAACTCCGGATGGAAATTACACGATTGGCTCCGCCTATCGAATTGCAACAGGGGTGGGTATTACGCAGGGCAACGATTGCCTGGTGTATCGGGCAATTTGGAAATTGAGGACCCCGGAGAGAATCAGGCATTTCGCCTGGCTCGCGATCAAGGGAGCGGTGTTGACCAATGCCGAGCGAGTGCGGCGTCACCTCACGAGCGACCCATGCTGTCCGAGATGCTCAACCGAGGAGGAATCCCTGCTGCACATGTTCAGAGATTGCCCAAGGATAAAGAGAAGTTGGGAGGCGATGGAAATTCCACACCGGGAGGCCTTCTTTGATCTTCCCTTTGCTTCGTGGATCAGAAGAAACTTAACCAGCGCCGAGATGGTGGCCGGAACTGAGCAGTGGTCGGCGGGTTTCGCCATCAGCCTGTGGTGGATTTGGAAGACGCAAAACGAGAAGGTGTTTCGAGGGGTGGAAGCCACGACTTTCGCCAGAAACTTTGTGATAAGCAGGGCAGTTGAATATCGGTGCAGTTGGGCCAAGAGGAAGCCTACAGGCCCAAGCCAAGCAAAGGAGTTGGCCCAGATAAGTTGGGAGAGGCCTGATATGGAGTTTGTAAAAATTAACACCGACGGAGCCAGAAATGGCGATGGCATGGCGTCGGCTGCAGGAGTGATACGTGATAGCAATGGTAACTGGGTGAAAGGGTTTGTCTGTCATATTGGTCAGACTACGGTCCCGAAAGCAGAACTCTGGGGTATCTTGGAAGGCCTTCGTCTCGCTTGGGATGCGGGACACAAAAAGGTTATATTGGAATCCGACTCGCAACTCGCTATCCAGCTCATCGGGCGAGCGATTGCCCCGTACCACCCCCTCCACAGCCTGCTGACTCGTTGCCAAGGCTTCCTCAGCCGGGATTGGTCCGTCCGGCTCCGACATGTCTATAGGGAGGCGAACCGCGTCGTCGACTCCCTCGCCAATCTAGCTTTTTTCTTTCCTTTGGGGCTCCATCTGTTAGGAGATCCCCCTAGCTGTATTTTGGAAGTGCTTGTTGATGACTTTCGGGGAAAGACCACCCCTCGTCTCATAGGCGCTTAGGCATTCTAATAAAAGTCCGAGAGGGTTCCTCTCTTGACCAAAAAAAAAAAAACAGGCAAAATGATAGGGGGGGGAGGGGGGGCCTGCATTGAAGAGGTGGGGGGAGGGAAATGAGTGCAAAACATAATTTCGGAACACAGTTCCGAAACAGACGAATTGCACCGTTATAGCTTTGTTTTGGTTTGTGCAGGATTTTGATTATTTTGCTGCTTTTTTTTTCCTCCTTCAGTTGCAATTGGCCGGAAGGGAGTAGACATATTACATATATATACAATCTGCTTAAGTAGATCGATATGCAGACATTATCATAAAAGCAAATACTTAGATAGTGTAGCATGTATCCTAGCTAGCTAGATTCAGTTCAACTCCTATGCATCTCCATTTCCTGAGGCAATGTCAAGGCTCTTCAACACGAAGACATCGGTCAGAACGGTGCTAGATATTAGTGCCGTCTTCAGCAAAGCCAACCCCTACAATCATGACCATGAAGATTAACAGCTTTGATCGATTATCATTAGCAGTAATCATTATATGTACGCCAATGTAATAATACACACTGACACACAACATTAATATTAGAAAGAAAGAGGGCGGTACGTACCAGGTTAATGTCAAGAGTGACCTCTCTTTCCTCAAGACTTGCAACATCCTCGACGTTGAACCTGTTAAGGAGCGCAATGCTCGACACCATGGACATGGGCTGCACACACAAGTCGTCCATGATCATGTAAGTCACCACTCCTTTCACATATCCAGCTCGCGGCCCTTTCGCTTGGACAGGCTCCACGGGACCCACATATGTACATAGTGCGCTCATCAACCCCGTACAAGTTGGACATCTTTGCCCTCCAACATCTGAAATATGCCTGGTAGAAGGACATACATTAAGATAACTATGTGACGCACATACAAGTTACACAGCAGGCAACCCTTTAGACGAATAATCCAATCTCACAATATCTATGAAAACCGTTACCACACGCATAAAATGTCCTGGTACCGGGATCAGGATCAGGTGTCGGGTTTGTGGTGAGGAGAGGGACGTTAGAAGCTGACCCAGTTGCCAGTTTTGGGTTCAGAAGGGTGTCTTTGTCAACACCGTCTTGCAAGTAGTCGGTGTTGAGACCCTCAAGGCTTCCATAGAGGCCGCCAATGCCATTGGCCATGGCTTCTTTGGTGAGGAGCCCGACAACTGAGCCGAGAGGCAACGAAAGTAATTGGAAGAGGAAGTCGACGCATTCCTTGCCAGCTTCAGCGAATAGAACTTTGCTCTTGCTTTTGTCGACGAGCAGCTTCATTCTGATCTTCGCCTCCGACATGATCGATCGATATGATTGTGTCTGTCTTAGCTTGTGGAAGGGTTGATGTTAGACTGTTTTGAATTTGTTTTGGCTTGGTATGTTCAAGG
Source organism: Polygonum maritimum (assembly GCA_963924305.1). Lineage (NCBI taxonomy): Eukaryota > Viridiplantae > Streptophyta > Magnoliopsida > Caryophyllales > Polygonaceae > Polygonum > Polygonum maritimum. The sequence continues at coordinate 16,874,442 of OZ002733.1, forward strand.
TATATATGGAAGTAGCTAGGGAATGCCTTCTTTGTTACCAAAGGATGGAAGTGGCCGGCCACTAAGAAAAGAATAAAGGGAAGGTAAGAATCAGGAAATTTTGAAAGAGTATCGTGTCATCTAGGTAATTATAGAGAAATGAATCTATTTTCCTTTAGCACCTCATTTCTCTATAATTACCTAGACGACACGATACTCTTTCAAAATTTCCTGATGTAGCCTTAAGCCCGATATAGGTCTTGCTGTTACTCCTTGTCCATGTAGACATGTAGTTAACAACTTTTAGATTATCTTAGTACATAAAAGCCTTGACAAATAGAAAATTCTTCAACTTCTTTCTAGCTACTGCAGGTATAAAAATGATCTTGTAACGAGAATATGTGAATAAATAAATAAATACCACACATTCCACAATCAAAGCCCAACAATATCATTAAGAAGCAAAGCTTTCGTCCATATATAGAAAACAAACCACGTACAATATTCTAGGATACTTAATTGAGGAAAAGGAAATAATACTCAAATACCAACATAACAACCACTTCGACCAAAAAAAAAAACCCCAACATAACAACCATACACATATATATAGCTATAACATCCATTGATCCATTGATGCATTTCTTGAGCTAACACGTACTATCAGATTATTCTTTGCCCAGGAACACGTCTGTCAAAACAGTCTTAGAAACGAGCGATGCCTTCAGCAGTGCCACAGCCTACAATCAACCATAACAACATATCATGATCAACAATATAGTATTCATGTCCTAGTTTTTAAACACAACACAAATCAATTACTGTATATACCTGTTTCATGTCGAGGGTGACAAGTTTCTCATCGAGGCATCCCACGTCTTGAATGTTAAACTTGTTGAGAAGTGTAATGCCCGATATAGTCGACATCGGCTCCACAGACAAATCATCCATGATCATATACGTGACAACTCCTTTCACATAACCTCCAACACTACTACTACTACTACTACCTGTTTTCGCCTCGACAACTGTCGGGACAACACGTGTCAATGTCTTATTCATCTGGCCACGACAATACGGGCAGATTGCCCCTGCAGTATCCGCTACATATAGGTGAACATTGTTGCAATAAGCATCATATTTATTAGAGCTATTGCAGATGTACATTGTCTTTGAATCGGGTTCGTCAGGGGCGTTGTCAATGGCCAAGAGAGGGACGACATTAGAAGCTGACCCGGAGGCCAGTTTGGGGTTGAGAAGGCCGTCTTTGTGCAACCCATCTTGTAAGTAGTCGGGTTCGATCTTCTGGAAGCTTCCATAGAGGCTACCGAGGCTACCAACCATGGATTCCTTGGTTAGGAACCCTACGACAGTGGCGAGAGGCAATGAGAGAATGTGGAGGAAGAAATCGACACATTCTTTTCTTGCTTCGGCAAACAAAACTTTGGACTTGCTTTTGTCCACAAGTAGCTTCATGCTGACCTTAGACTCTGACATTTTTGTTTTGGTTGGTTGGATTAGATGTAGGGGTTGTGGTGCTTAGAACTAGTTGTGAGCTCTTGTTTATATAGTGGAGTATGGCAGATTGCAAATGCCTTCCAAGCTATGAAATGTAAGTTCCCAGCTATATAGGTACAACTTTTTAGCTAGGGTGGTAGGGAGGTAAGAATCAATTACCAAGGTAATTCTGACAAAAAAAATATTTTCTCTGTTTTTTTATCAAGAAAAATATTTTCTCTGTTACATAATGTTTGTCTACTTTTTTTTTCATCGTCTCCAAAGGTTTCTCCACTTTCTTTTTATATCAATATCTTTCTTCCAATCTTACCCCTATTCAATCTCTAAATTTACCTCCATTATCAAACTCTTCCACCTACTTTATCTCATTTCGACTTTTTTTCCCCTATAAATTAAATTCACAAAAGTACCCCTATTTAATTATATATTTTACCCACTTTATTCTATTTTTTTCATTTTTCAATATCACAAAAAACCGTTCTTTTGGACAAACATAATGGGACAAAGGAAGTAGGTTATTATGGAATCAGTATTCTTTAATTTGTAGACAAGGTTCTTATGGTAGATTAAAAAATTCTATATGTTAACTATGATAAAATAACCTAAAATATTCAAATAAATCATGACATAATCTTTTGGCATATATGGGTTAGAAAATAAGAAAATGCAAAATTCAACCAAAAAAAAAGAAAATGCTAAAGGAAGTTGATTCCATTGTCAGCAAAAACTGCAATCTTCCTGTAAAAGTGAATAAAATGCATGACTTACATGGGAAGTGTAAACACATTCCATGAAAACCATTTGAAATGTTATAAAAGAGCCAATGAATGTAGGGAAAGCAAAGAGAGTACCGTTTTGATGTCAAGAGTAACCTCTTTCTCCTCGAGACTTCCTACACTAACATCACACTTGTTGAGAACAGCCGTGGTGGAAATGGTAGACATAGGCTTGACACACAAATCATCCATGATCATATAAGTCACCACTCCTTTCACATACCCCAAAAGGCTTTGTTCTTTCCTCCTCTCGGCTTCGGGACAACCCACGTATTGCAAGGACTTATCCAACTTGTCCTTACACTTAGGGCATGTCGCTCCCGGGCCATCCGAAACATACATAGAGGTGATAGAGCTACAATAACCGTGGGGGCTGCTACAAAGCCTACTGCATGTGTAGAATGCGGAGCTACCAGGGTCCGGTTTGACGGACACGAGAGCGACGTTGGAGGCCGAACCGGATGCCGGTCTAGGGTTCAGAAGGATGCCCTTGTTCAAACCCTCCTGAACGTAGTCGGAGCCGAGGCTCTCGAGGCTTCCGTAGATGCTTCCGATGCTACCGGGCATGGATTCCTTGGTGAGGAGCCAGACCACGGTCCCTAGAGGTAATGAGAGAATGTGGAATATGAAATCAACGCATTCTTTGCCGGCTTCGGCAAACAACACTTTGTGATTGGTTTTGTCGATTAGTAGTTTCATACTGATCTTAGGATGTGACGACATTGTATTAGAGAAACTCGTTGGATGTGTAGTATTTTTTTTGTACGAGTTTTAATTCTCTGGTTTTGGTCGATTATATGCACGCTTGAAGGGAGAATATCTTGTAGAGATCGCAATGGTAACAAAATGATTACAAAAGATACTCTAGAAGATTATACTAACAAGAAAAGATTGGTTGCGAATTGGATTTACATTAAATGAAGAAAGTCAATCAAACCGGACTCGAAGCAAGAGATAATAAAAAGTTTAGCTAACACAACGAATGGAAACACATAAAATTCCAATTCTCAACCAATAAAACATCCCATCAACAATACTATATTTTAAAGTGAAAAGGAACCAGCCTAGATATATTATTATTGATCATAAAAAGGGTAAATATAAAAATTAATCGAAAGCAAATGCGAAGTACTTAAAAAATGATTGGCCACTCTATATTGGCGGATACAATCCATCTTTCTTCGGCAGGAAAACATCAGTGAGAACGGTCTTGGACTTCAACAAAGCCTTCAACAACTCGATCCCCTTAATCAACCATAAAACAAAAACCAAATCAAACCAAATCCATATGTATTAACTAGTTTCCAACCTATGCTCTTGATTAGGTTAGCTAGAAAACATATAAACATCCTATACATGTAAGAAGTTATTTAGGGGGACAAACATATATACCTAAGTTGTTGTGAATCAAAATTCCGTATTTGTTAAGAAATAGGATGTCGATCAAGACATTGTCTTTAGGGCATAAATTAAAAAGAAAACGTACCAAGTTTCTGTCGATGGTAACCTCTCTATCCTCGAGTGCACTCACATCCGTAACACCAAACTTGCTAAGCATAGTAATGCTAGAAATTGTAGACATAGGTTGAACACACAAATCATCGGTGATCATATAAGTGACAATCCCTTTCACGTATCCATCAGGCCTACTCAACACACTAGAGCCAGCTTTCTCCACATAACGCATTCCTTGAACCATGGACTTCTTACACAGAGTGCACAAGGTCCCTTTACAATCCGAGTATACCAAGTGCTCCTTACACCCATAATAAGCATACCCATCAACGTTGGGCCATTTCGTCAACTCGTCATTGACCGTGGTGAACAGACGTGGCGAGTAAGATTTGGAGGACTCGGTGGGATGCTTAGGGTTGAGGAGGCAGAATCTGTTGAAAGACTCGCACAAGAAGTCGGTGTTGAGGCTCTCTACGCTCGCATGGAGGTTCCCGACGCTTCCAGTCATGGATTCCTTGGAGAGCAAGGTAACCAAGGAGCCCACAGGGTAAGATAGCGTGTGAAACAAGAAATCTACTGCATCTTTCCCAGCTTCGGCGAAGAGGACTCTCTTCTTGGTCCTGTCTATCAGGAGTTTCATGCTGATCATATTTACTTCCTTCGGCATGGTTTGTGCCATATATGGAGGATTTAGGGTTAGAACTCGATCTGGTTTTTGTGTGAACAAGAGGGAGCTTAGGGTTGAAGAGAAAATGAGTGCTAACGAATCGTGTATCCCCATATATGTATACAATGCGTATTATTCAACCGAAAAAAATGAAATCAATCGTATTATAAACTGATCAATTATTGTGTTAAATGAATTTAAATGTATCTTTCTTGGCTAACAAGACATCCCCTAAATGACCTAAACTGATTTGCTAATTTTATGGATATATGTGGCTATGTGATTTTTTTTAATTCCATAGTAATTAATTATCGAATTTGAATAGGTAGTTAAGCACAATACATATATTATTCAAAGGTCAGTACGTATTTCGGAGGAACAAATTGGAACCGAACCGACAAAGAACCGGAGAGAGGACCAAACTAAAGGAACCGATCATCCTTCGATTTCAGTTCCGATTCATCATTTTTAGAAACCGGTTCACCAATTACTCTTTTAAAAAATAATGATCAGGTATGGGCTGATTTTCCTAGCTTGGATGTCAGATTTTGGGAAGATGAATTCTTTGAGAAAATGGGAAGTGCAATTGGAAAGCCTATTTTGCTTGACAAAGTTACTGAAAATCAGGAGAGGCTTTCATTTGCTAGAATGCTTGTAGAAATTTCAGCAAAGGTTCCGCTGAGAAGGGAAGTGACGTTTGAAGGTGAGGATGGAGAAAAAATAATTCAACCTGTGTGTTACGAATGGATACCTCCCATTTGTAGTCAATGCCAAGCCTTTGGGCATAATACTAGAGAGTGTGGGAAGAAGAATGAAGTTAAGGGGCAAAGGAAGGTGGGCTACTTTAGGCCTCCTAGAAAAGTCTGGGTGCAAAAGAATCCTGCTGGAGGAAAACAGGAAGCAGGTTCTGGTGAGGTTCAAAAGGATGGAGGCGTAGTTGAGACTAGTGCCGCGGGTGGAGCCGTGATCAGGGGCTTGGAGTGTTCTCGCGTTGAGCAAGCTGCAGCGGTAGAGGGACAAGAGGATGAATGGGAGCAGGTGAAGTCAAGGAGTGGGAGAGGTAATGCTAGTGCTGAGGCGCTTAGGAAGGCCAAAGGTAAGGAGGTGGTGATAGACAATTCTAAGTTTACAGTGCTTAGTAGATTGCAAGGCAACGAGGAAGATGCTTTGGATGGAGGAGACAATGATGCAATTGTTTCCAATGAATAGATTCTCTCTAGCTTGTTGGAACATTAGAGGACTTAATGAGTCCTCTAAGAGTGATTTTGTAAATAGCTTGGTGAAGAGGAATGGAATAGATCTTCTTGCTGTCTTGGAAACGAGAGTTAGAGTGGAAAAGGTGGAAGAGGTCTCAAAGAGAGTGCTTAGTGGATGGAGTAGAAGTACAAAATGCATTGGAAATAATGGCAGGATATGGTTATTTTGGAATTCCCACGTTGTAAATAAGGTGGACTTGTGCCTTGAATCTGCTCAGGTTATTCACTGTGTGGTTCAGTCAGTGGCGTCCAGTGAGCCTATGCAGGTTTCTTTTGTTTATGCTTCGAATGACGAGAGGGAGAGATTGGAGTTGTGGCAGTCCTTGGATCAACTGGCTGCTACCATTGGAAGGAAACCTTGGTCTATTATGGGAGATTTCAACGCTATAAAAGCTGCAAATGAGAAATACATGGAGAAGGAAGTGAACACAAGACACAGTAAAGAGTTTGAAGCTTGTGTGGACAGGAATGGATTATGTGATTTAAGATTTAGTGGAGCATTTTTCACTTGGTCTAACAAGCACTCGGATGGCTCTAAGGTTATGTGTAAGCTTGATAGAGACTTGGCGAATCAAGAGTGGATGGATGCTTTTCCGAATTATGAGGTCAGATTTGGGGAACCAGAATGTTCAGATCATAGTCCGGCCTTCTTGAGGATTTTTGGAGATGGAGAAAGGGACAAGAGACCATTCAGGTTCAATAATGTGTGGGCTGAGCATCCCAACTTTCTTGGAGTGGTTCAGAATGTGTGGAGTAATGCTGATGTGAGAGGGGTTAAAATGTTCAGATTGGTGAGGAAGTTGAAGATGCTGAAGAATCCTCTAAAACAACTTAAGAATGTAAGCCTGGACAAGCTGGAGGAAGATGTGAAGGAAGGGCATAATAAGCTGAGGTTGGTTCAAGCAGAGCTGCAGGTAAGGCCTTGGGATAGTAGGCTGATGGGGTTGGAAAAAGAGATTCTTGAGAAGCTGAAATGTGATTTGAAGATGAGAAGATTTTCGTTGCAGCAAAGGGCTAAGCTCCACTGGCTAAAGTATCAAGATAGTTGCAGTAGCTTTTTCTATAATAGCATAAAATTCAGAGCTGCCAAGGGGTCAATTAAATCGTTGGTGAATGAAAGTGGTGTTGTAGTCAATGAAGAGAAAGAAGTGAGGAGGTTGATCCTTAGGCACTTTGAAAGCTCCCTGGGTGTTAAGAAGCAGTGCGCTGAAGCTGACATGTCTATTCTTGGAGAAGGAAGACTGGTTGAGGACAGAGACAGAGTTGATATGGTTCAAAGCTTCAGTAAGGAGGATGTGAAGAAAGCGTTATGGAGCATTAGTAAGAACAAGGCTCCAGGCCCTGATGGATTTAATGCGCATTTTTTCAGGAGGGCGTGGGGTATCTTGGGAGAGGAGTTTACAGAAGCTGTTCTGGACTTTTTTGATAAGGGAAGGTTATTGAAGGAGGTGGGAAACACCGTTATTACGTTGGTGCCAAAAGTTGAGAACCCGAATAATGTTAATGATTTCAGGCCAATCTCCTGCTGTAGCGTGCTAAACAAAGTCATCTCGAAGATGTTAGTGACGAGATTGCAGAGGGTTTTGCCCAAGATTGTGGATAACTCTCAGGGAGCGTTTGTGAAAGGAAGGAGCATAAAGCATAATATAGCGGTATGCCAGGAGGTTGTTAAGAGTTATGGAAGAAAATACATTAGTCCGAGGTGTGCCATGAAGGTAGATCTCAAGAAAGCGTATGATATGGTTGATTGGGAGTTCTTGATTCAAGTTCTGAATGGTTTAGGATTCCATCCTAGGCTCGTTAATTGGGTGAAAGAGTGTGCCACAAACAGCCAGTTCACGATAAAAATTGGAAACTCACTGCATGGACATTTCAAAGGGGAGAGGGGTCTTAGGCAAGGAGATCCATTATCCCCTTATTTGTTTGTGATTGTTATGGAGTTCTTGAATAGAGCGCTTAAGAGAATGGTGAAGGAGGGTGCTTTCAAGTTCCATCCTGGGTGCAGAAGGGCTGGTGTTATCAATATGAGCTTTGCTGATGATTTATTCTTGTTCTCTCATGGAAGTGTCAAATCTGTGCAAGCGTTGAAATCAGTTCTGGACGAGTTCTGTAAAGTTTCTGGGCTGGAAATTAATCAGGCAAAATCGAAGATGTTTTGTGCTGGGTTAGGTGAGACTGATGCTAACAGATTGGCGGGTATTCTTGGAATGGAGAGAGGTGAATTGCCTGTGAAGTATCTGGGCGTACCGCTATGTAGTTTAAGGCTCGTGAGAAAGGATTATGAAGGCTTGGTTAAGAAGATAAAGGGCAAAATCAATGCTTGGGCGTGTAGGCAGCTCTCGTATGCCGGGAGATTAGAAATTATGAAGGCGGTGCTATATGGAATGCTTAATTACTAGTGTAAACTGTTTATGTTGCCTAGAAATTTAGTCAAGGAGATCACTTGTATCCTCAGGAATTTTTTATGGAGTGGGAGATTTGATGGGAGGAAGGCACCTATAGCCTGGAAGAAGCTTTGTAAGCCAAAGGAAGAGGGTGGCTTAGGTATTAAGGATATACAGGCGTGGAACAAAGCTGTCTTTGCGGAGCTGTTGTATGACGTCGCTGCTGAGGATAGGCCGAGTACGATTTGGCATTGGTGGGTTGAGAAGAACTACCTTGAAACAGAAAGCATTTGGAGTGTGAAGTGCAGGAACACCGCTAGTGCAGTTTGGAAGGCAGTCCTGAAATTTCGTGACGAAATTGTTGATTCGATGGAGGAAGGAGCCGACCCAGTTGTGTTGCTGTCTAGGAATAGGAAATGCCTCATGAGTGTAAGTAGACTCATTTATCTACTCAGTTGGAGTTGCGTAGTGAGTTGATGGGGGTATGGTAGAAGAACAAGATTTAAAGGATCTAGAGAAGCTTGAGAACTTTCGAAGTGTCAGTCAACCTTACATGAAGAGATGAGGTCGAAGAAGAGGAGATGTCCTACGAGTCAGGAGTTGAGATAGAGATTAAGCTGTAAAGAGGTAATTCACCTCGTTGAGTGAGAGTATGAGGCTCTAAGGTTGCATGACTAGATTTTTGACAATGAGATAAGTTATTTAGACAATATTATTGGTTAGATGCTCCAACCTCTTCATATTCTACAGTGGAAGTGAAAGATAGCCCTCGTTACCGGGTTAAAGATTGACATAGGTCACAATGCTATCCCGGTTGTGGTGAAACGAAGATTGCTCAATTCTTGCCTAATAGAGAGACATGGCTAGTAGACAAGTAGTAGAGTTGTTCTTGAGTGATGTTGTCCGACTACATGGGGTGTCAAAGACGATTGTGTCTGCTAGAGATGAACGTTTCACTTCGAGATTCTGATAGTAGGTGCATGAGGCACTGGGCATGAGTTTGCATTTCACCACATCATACCATCCGCAGTCAAATGGTCAGTTTGAGAAGACGATTCAGACCTTGGAGGATATATTGAGGTCTTGTGTGCTAGATTGTGGAGGTCATTGATCGGATCATTTGACCTTGGTGGAGTTTGCCTATAATAACAGTGACACTCCTCGATTCAGATGACACCATATGAGACCTTGTATGGCTGTAGGTGCAGGACACTTTTGTGTTGGGATGAGCTAGCTAAGGTCGTTGGAGTAGGGCCACAGATGATTGAGGAGATTGAGGAGACGGTGGGGGAAGTTCTACGTGGATAGGAGGCGACGACCATTGAAGTTTGAGGTAGGCGCACATGTTTGGCTGAGAGTGTCGCCTACTAGAGGAGTTCGGAGGTTCGGGGTGAAATGGGAAGTTGAGTCCTCGATACATTATATTGGCCCGTTTGAGATTTTGGAGCGAGTGGGCGAGTTAGCTTACAGGTTAGCGTTGCCGCCAACGTTGGAGGGGGGTTCACCCCGTGTTTCATGCTTCGTAGTTGAGGTAATACATACCCGATCCTATTCACAAACTTAACTACGAGGAGTGGGTAGTCGAGACGGATCACACCATCACAAAGCAGCCGTTAAAGGTTTTGGGCAGGTGTAGGAAGAAGCTGCGAAACAAGAAGATTCTCCCCGTATTGATTCAGGGGTTTCGACGAGGTGAGGAGGGGGAGACGTGGGAGACCGAGGCGAGAAGGAGTGAGAGTTATCCCAAGTTGTTTTGTGGTTGTTACAGGCCTTCCAGGGTGGAGAGTGATAGTGTAGCTCTTAGGTGATGGACTTGTGACTCGGTTGATTATTTGACCTTGGTTGACTTGGTTGACCCTTGCACTATGCGAGTTTGGGTGTTCATGTGTGTGTGTGTGATATTAGTGTTTGTGTTCTTATTCGCCGTTCGATTTAGGTTCGAGGACGAACCTCCTTAAGGGGGAGAGGTTGTGAGACCTCAAGTTTCGTATAGGTTCGATTTTCGCATCCATTAGTTCTTGTTCGTTCTTCAAGTAAGTTTCGGGACGAAACTTTCTTATGTAATGCTCGGGTTTTTCTGTCTCGTCAAGATTTAAGGTTTCTTTCCTCGCAAGTATTCCGTTCATTAACAAGTATAATTATTTGTTACCCCTATAAACATTATTTTAATCCCCAACCTTTTTCTCGGAGAGTATATAACCAATTCTTTTGAGGCTACCAATTTTAAGCCTAACTAAAGCCGAATATATATTTAATCTAGTTAAAGTTTTGGTCAAACCCTATTAATTAACTCTAATTCCGTCTTGCTTGTGCGCCGCCCCTATCAAACTAGTACCAAACTCCTCAGAAGCCTCTTCTTCTTCAAACTCCTTTGTACGTACGTTCCTCTTCAAAACTCCATTCCCTCTTCAAGCTTTAATCTTCTTCAATCCTCGTTCTTTGTTCTCCTTCCGGGCACGTCGTCGTTGTCATGAGCCTTTTGGTGGGTCCAGTGTCGTTCCACTCTCTCCATCGCTGCAACTCTCGTCGTCTTACGGTTCCGTCGTCCGTATACCGCGCGCCGGTGAGTCCTCTGTTTCGATCGCTCTCCGGTGAGTCTTAATCTGAGCTTTAGATTTGTATCCCTTCTTCAGAGTTGCAGTGTCAGTCGGGGTTGACACAGTCTGCGGGTTGGGTAGTTAGGCTAGGACCGAGAAGGGTTCAAGGTCCGAGGGATGGTGTCGGTCTAAATTTTGGATGGAAAAATTTGTAGGCTTTCGATCGTGGTGTTTGGTCGTTTGACAAGAATATCAAGTGGGTATAAGAATGGGTTATATAGCCATTGTCGTAGGTGTTATTCAAGGATTATAGAAAAATTGGTGTTAATTAAGGTTAATCACTGGAGTAGTTAGCAATGGTTGGTGTTCTGCAGGTTGAATCAAATTTGGTTTGAGTATACTAATACATGTTTGGGTAGTTAGTGCACGTTTGGGTGGAGGCTTGTGTTTAAAAAAAATTAGTATATAATTATATATTATCTTGGCAACGCTAAAAGTACATGGGCATCTAGCTAATTAAGTTAGTTTAAGTGGTCTGTTGATTCGTGTTAGACTTTGTTCAGTTACTGGTTTGGTTTTATTTTTGGAAAGTGGTTCAATATGATAGTGACTTACTCTCGTTATGACATTAGGAAATCCATTTGTTCGATTTATTAGCTTCTCCGTGTTCTCCAGGAAACTTCGTTCGAGGTAAGTCGATTTTCGACTTGCTCAGTCCTGTTCTAGCCTGTTAGGGTTGCGTGGTTGTTATAGGATTGGTTTTGGGAACTAGTCCCGATCGATTTTTCAAAATGTTTTGGATATGTGTGCTATGTGTAAATCGTTTTGGAAATTGGTTTTTGAAAGTTGTTATATATATATACGCATATTTTCGTCGTCGTTTTCTCTATGTTGGGCAGCGCTCCAGTGGAGGCTGATTGTGGATGGTTGTGATGGGATGGACGGTTGGAACGAGGATGGATGGTTTATTGTGGATGGTTGTGATGGGATGGACGGTTGTCGCGTGCAGTGTTGAGGCAGGGCTGCAACATAGGTAGCGTAAGGTATGCGGTGTTGAGGCAGTGCCCATACCATAGGCAGAGTTTCTGATTGCATGTTTTATGTGGAATTGATTGAGTGACTAACTGGACCTAGGACTGGACTAGAGATATGTGTGTGATTGCGGACTTGTTTGCTGACCTTAGAAAAACGGTTTTGAAACGTCTTGTAATTTCCATGTGGATTCTGACTTGATAGGGTAGGATCTGACCCCTCGGAGAACTATTTTTCATTCCAGGTAATCAGGATCCCGTGACTGAGCCTTGGCAAAACGGTGGTGCGGAGCAGTAACGCGCGTATCATAGTGTTGGGGTTGGGTGCTATTACATTGCTAGTTTTATAATTATTTGACTTTGGATTGTATTAAGTGAACTTGTAGACGTTTGTCTTTTAGGATGAGTTTTGGAATTTGAATTTGTTCCTGGGGATTAGTGCATGTTAACTTGTTTTAAATTAATTGTTATTTCATTCAAATACAAGTCGGATGTTTTCTAAGTTTTCTCGCCGTGCCCGCGTTGCAAGATCCGAATGTCTGTTGTCGAACCAGCTTGGTAGTGCCTCGTGAGGTCTACTATCGAGTAACGCCTTGTCAGAAAGACGGGGCGTTACAGGATCAAGCTGCTCGGCTTCAACAGAGAAGAAGATTGAAATTTAATTTGTGGAATTTGTGTGTTAGTGTGGTCATGTATTACACTTGACTTGCTAGAAATAGGAGAATATTCAAGGATGAGCAAGTGGATGTGGAGGTTTGTAAAACCATGAGCATAAACTTGATTAGGAATTGCCTCATAGCTCATTGGAAAATTAAAACTAGGGAGGCTAGAAGAGTGTTTGAAAGGCTGGGAATTGAAGGGGTTGTTACTGGCTAGTTCCTACTAGCTGAATTTTGTACTCTATTTTTTGTGTGAATATAATTACCGTTTATTCAAAAAAAAAAAATAATGATCAGACCCGAATTGCAGTCGCGGTTTAGATGAACCATGGTTGTGACCTCGTCCTTTTAGTTCAAAAAATCAATTCGAATCGAAACTGGGGGGAAAAAATCGGGACTGAACCGAAAGAACCGGCCGAAATCCGAAATCGCCGGTTCCCAAACCAACCCATCACTACAATAGATTTAAGAAATGGATGGATTTGAAAAGTAATTCAATTTAGGAATGATTTTTAGAAAATGTCCTATTTTTATCAAAGTAATCTGGCTATAACATTTCAATGATTTTTTTTTTGGTCGAATGGAAAACAATGAGATTAAGTAACTCAAATTCACAAATCTATTATATATATTAGCCTTCTCATTGCGACACCTAGGATTAGGCCACATGTCGTTTCTACGTTAAGCCACCTAAGATTTTACCACGTGTCGTTATATCATTAAGTCACATCATTTATTTTTTCTTTTTTAATTAAGCCATGTCATATAGATTTCTACACATCATATTCATGATTTTTTTTTAATCCATGTCATAGTTGTCTAATTTTCTAAAAATATATCTTACCATTTTAATACCAAATCTTATTTATTAACTATAAAATTTACATTTCGAAATTAAAAAAAAATAGTGTAGTGATGAAGATTAGTTTCCATAAATTGTGAGATCTTTATGATTAATACTAGAAAATTTGATACTGTATCATATTAGGTTAGAACAAACATGTATGATTTATTTGGGAATCTTGACCTAATTTCCATATTTTTAAATACAAAATTTATATTTAATTATAATAAAATCTGCATTTTAAAATCATAATATATGTAATGTGATTATTTTTTTTTGTTGTGATTCCTTCACTATATGGCCTGACTCTAATTAAATCAAATATTTTTTATGGTCAAAATTTAGCAACAAAACGTTTTGTTTGATTCAACCCAAAAAAAAAAAAATTTTGTTTGATTCCGTGTTTTTAATCAATTTGGATCTTCCATATCTAAGCTACAATTAGTTTTGATTTGATTTGATTTCCAAAAAAATTAGTTACGTAGTACTACTTTAAATTTTGAGGTTGAACTAACCATATCTTTAACAAGCTTGCCCATTATTATTGTTATTTAATTGATTATGTCCTCTTTCTTTCCTATTTTGAATATTTGTTTTTTGTAAAATATCTATTGAAGCATAGATTATCACCCCCATTTTTTTAAAAAAAAACTTTACAATATTAAATTATTTTTTGAGAAGTCCAATTAACCAAAATAAAACTCCAACCTTTTAGGCGTTTCAACATATCAATATCGTAGATAATATTGATTAGTGATTCCAAATAATAAAGACAAATGGAAAATTAAAGTGATGAAAAAGTATTACATTAATAGTATAGAGGGATGCTCAGGTACAATAGGTCTTGTGGTACAACATGCGGATTAAGGATGGACGTTGGATTAAAGGTAAGCAAGGGTGATTAACTAGGCAACATGATAAGAGAAATAGGGAGGGGAGGATTGGATTAGTGGGAATTAATTTTAAAAAGGAAGGTGGCAGATTTTTAGGGGGATTTTTGAAAGCCATGTTTTTAAAATGGGAAATTCCTTGATTTTAGGGATTAATAAGAATGGGAATTTTTTTAAAAAAAATAAATTAATTGAGCATAAAATTCAAAAATCGTTCGTGGATCCTAGAAAATCTATTAGTCAGTGTTTGAATAACTCTGTTCGATGGTTTGAAAAATAGAGTTGAACATTCAAATTAACTCTGTGCAATGGTTTGAAAAAGTACAGAGTTGAACATATTTTATTGCTTTATGAATCTTTTTCTAATTTGGTGTGCTCATATATTACTATAGTTGAATAAGTACTTGTCTTCACATGAAAATCAATTCATTATAAGCTGAAATGAAAATAAGAATCTTACGTGACCATTGAAAAAGTAAATTTATTGCATTGAATAAGATGAAAATTAGGATTGTTACAACTCGAATACATACTACAATAAGTTTGAAAAAGTGCATCTATTTTTCAATATACATTGGTATGATAAAAAATGTCATTGTCTTTGTCTTTAAACTTCATCCATTATTCACCCCCCTTCTTGAATAACTGCAAAACAAAACACGCATATACGAATATCGATTCATACATAATAGTACAAACAACTAATATTGTTGAACAAGTGTTCATCATATAATGCAAAACTATCAAAGCGAAAATACGCTATTGTAAAAGTTGTCTTATAATCATTGAAAAACACTATTGTCCAACATGAAAAATAATAATTAAATTCTGTTTTTTGAAAAAATATTATCAATATATAGAAAAACACAATAGACACACATGAAACAAAAATGAAAAAACACTCTTTTCATTTTATAATGAATAAGTTCATGAAAATATTTGACAAAGATTCAAAGAGAGAAACCATTACACATTTGAAACTATTATGTGAAAAAGTTGTCTTATAATCATTGAAAAACATTATTATACAACATGAAAAATACAAAACTATCTATATCTACTATTTGAAATTTTGTTATTAATATGTTGAAAAACACAGTAGGCATACATAAAACAGAAATGAAAAACATTCATTTTATGTCGTAAAAAAACATGATAATCCATATTGGTAGAAGTTTTTCAACTATGCAACGACGTTTTTCAACTATGAAATATCATATTGTACTGAAAAACAGTATGATGTAAATTGAATAAAAAACAGATTATCCATATAGATAGATGTTTTTCAACTATCCTTTTCAACATATTCAATAAACAAATCTGAATGCTTGTTCTAATTCCATATAGCTACAAAAACAAACAGACTGTATGATATCTACATGGAAAAACAGCCACATTAATCCCAAAATCTACAATGTAAATATGACATGCAGAAACACAAAGCAAGTAGGGAAAAGTGCTAATTCAAGAAAAGAGTGAAGACAAAGCTAAACAACCTCCCACCACCAAGGACAAGACTCCGTCTCATCCTCCAGCACATTAGATTCGCCATTCGGGACGCCATAGCTAGATCTCTATCCAACGTAGAGAATGCTACTCTTCACACTCGCAATCGTAACCATGCTTTCTCTCTCCTTCGCTTTCTCGTAAATCTCGCTTGCCAGTCTAGAGTACAAAACGCTCTTATATTGAAGCAAAAAAAATTTTTACCTAAATTCTCGAGGTTAGCTTCCAGTAACGAGGGATGAACGAAGACGAAAAGAGAAGATGGAATTGCTTCCAGAAATTATCGATGGAGGAAAACCGAAATGTGAAGATGAAAAAGTGTGATTTGGAGAGAGTATTAATCAAAATGGAGAAAATCTTGGGGTTTTTCCAAAATATGGAAAGAGAAAATTTTCAAACGTGATTTTGGATTGAAATTGGGTGATTCTCACCCATTATGCGATTGTGTACCTTATTTTCCCCTCAAATGGGCCATTGATTAACTTTAATTTAATGGTTGATATTGTAATCTACGTTTTACTATAATTACACGTTTTACCAGAGCATTATTCTAATAGTATATACTCACTTTTCTAATCGTAGTAATGTTAATTAAAGAACATAGTTATCAAACTTCACATCATTTTTTTTAATCGTCAAACCCTTAATCTAATTTTAGAAAAAATCATTTAATGTACATCTATAAGAAGATAGGGAATCAATCAATCAATCAAGGTATATTATAAAACGCGACTGCTTTCGAGCCACAATGTTTATTTTCGCTGGAGGGACAATATAAGGCAAGATGTCACTCACTTGGGGATCTCGACAGAGCTAGCAGTTTGTAGGGATAGATGGAGGGAGAAGATTCACGTCATTGATGGCTAGACCTTGTCCTGATTCAGCAAGCTTTAGTTTTTGGGCCTTGCCTTTATTTTGTTTTGCACTTTATTTTCTTTGGTTTTGGGCATTGGGTGTTGTTTTTTGGCTTGGTATTTTTTTTTCTGTTGGGTCTTTTGGACGCCCCCCTCTACGTTCGTCAGGGGTGCCCCTATCCCGACCCCCCAGATTCCCCATAAGGGGAAATGCACTAGGTATTATTGTTGTTGTTGTTGTTGTTGTTGTTGTTGTTGTTGTTATTGCTTATTAACAATTTTATATCTTTTATTTTTCTTAATTATCTAATTTTTATTTTATTTTATTTCTTACTTATCTAATATCTATCTTTAAAGTCATATTATTTACCTTTAAAATTTTCTTAATTGTCTAATCTTTAATTTTATCATTTTTCTTACTCATCTATTATCCATCTTTGAAGCAATATTATCTATCTTTACAATTTTCCTCTATAAAAGATACATATTAATTACATTGTCTTTTTAATTACCTTTTTAATCTATTTATGTGAGAAGTAATTTACAAATTTCGAATTTAAAAAATAATTTTAAAATGAAAGTCCGCTTTTCTAACCAAATTAATATTTTATATTTGATATTAGATCAATTTATATTTATTAAATTTTACTTAACTTATATAATATTATGTCCATAATAACTTAGCTTTTATCTCTCAAGTTTAAACAATTAAATTTTATTCATTTTATTTTAATTAATCTAATTACGTTATTTATTATCAGTTTATGTAAAAGATATTTTGAAAATTTGGAAAAGATATTCTATCATCATTTTTAATATATTAGCTATCTTTTTAATCTCTTTATGTAAGAAGTAATTTAAAAAATTCGAATTAAAAATAATTTAAAAATAGAAGCCCTTTTTTAATAAATAAACTATTATTCTCATCTTTGATCTTAAATCAATAAATATTTATTATGCTCTACTTAAATTATATATTATCATGTTCATAATTAGCTTTTATCTTTCATGATAATATAACCGTTAAAATAGCTCATTTTGTATTATTTTGACTTATATATCAAAATAATTGTTAAAATAGCTCATTTTATATTGTATTGACTTATAATATCTCAAAGTTATAGTAATAGGGATAATGATATTATTGATATATATAACCATTAGAGAAAAAGCTAGATTTGAGGATAAAAAAAGTAAGTGAATTTTTATTTACTAAGCTGTTTTATAATTAGAATATACTCTATAATCTGGTATATGTAAGTACAAATCTGAAAAATATTCTTTTTTGTCTATAACGAAATATCATTTTCATATCCTAAAATTTTCATTAAATGTTTTTACTTATTAATATTTTACTTATAATAAAAATAATTACGAAATATAAAGTATGAGTCATAGTCGTGCATGACACGATAGGTACCGCTAGTTTACATTATTTTTTTTGGTCAAAGGAGAGGCGGCACTCTCCGGGCCCTCGAGGGGCGTTCACAAATTTACATTATTGATTATGTGTTTAGGTTTGCATATATAAGTACGTAGAAATGAATGCGCCAAGACATATTGGAGAAGTCAATGTATTAAAGGTCAAAAGTTAACGAGTGTGACAGTAAACTGCATGAAATTATCGCGATAAGGCAAAATGGTGTTTTGAGATGGGCTAGAATGGGAAGAAGAAGTAAAAACATCGAGGATTGGATTTGTCAAACAAGCTAGCTCGTTCGAGGATAGGAACACTTTTGCCTTTGATCTTTTTGGAATCATTGTCATTGTATACTTCATCTGGAAAGCTAGAAACTCCCTTGTGTTTAGTCAACATAACACAAGTGTAGACGAGTGCATTAGTATGTGCCCCAGCTAGAAACTCCCTTGTGTTTAGTCAACAAAACACGTGCATTAGTATGTGCCCCTTGTGTTTAGTCATCAGAACACAAGTCCAAGTGCATTAGTAGGTGCAAGAGACACATTAGAAATTGTTGTAAGGCTAGGTGTATAGACAAGTGCATTAGTAGGTGGAAGAGACACATTAGAAATTGTTATAAGGCTAGGTGGAAGCCTAAGTCGAGAGTTCTTAGAAAGTTTTTGGAGAGAATTGGAGAGAATTGAAAATAGTTGGAGATGTTGTAACTAGCCAATTTTATAACCACCTTTTTAATACAATTAACCCTTTCATTAAAAAAAAGATGAGGCAAAATTTAACACAATTTAGATCTTAAAAAGCCAACACTTTATATGCAATGTAAAGAGATTGACAACCAAACATACACTTTAAACCAAAACACACAAAGACTAGAAACCCAAAATGGCATTCGACCAAAAAAAAGAAACCCAAAATGGCCACCATAGCTTATTTATAGTATATATGACTAACCATATATACAATTAATATTATATTTACATCTTTCTCTTGAGCTGAATCTTGGAACAAAAAAAACTCCAGTTGAATTAATTTTGTTTGAATTTGCTGTTAGATGAGGGATTAAGTTTGTATTCCCATCGTTGACCATGATTTCGTCTAATAATTGCTTTAATTTGCTTCAAACTAACCATTTACTACGCGCTCAAAAAAAACCCCATTTGCTCTCAAAAAAAAAAAAAAACCCCATTTACTACATGCATGAGCTGGGTTTACAAAAGTAAAACGACCATAGAAGCCAAAGTTTATAATACACCACGAAGGTACTTAGAACTTGGTTACATATTATTCAACATACCAAAAACATTCCATGCAAATTAAAAAAGCCCACGCATGTGCGTACTAGTAGGTAGACATGCAACCAACAAAACACAACCCCACTAACCAGAAATTTAAACAAAAGTAGGTAGAGAGGCTAAAGATCCACCGTCACCACACCACCATATGTACGTACTAGTAGGCCTTGGCTTATATATACATACATACACATAACGTATATACACCGTCATTTCTTCAGTTAACACTAGCCGATTTTCTTTGGGAGGAAAACATCTGTAAGAACCGTCTTTGAGCTCAAAGATGCCTTCAACATCGCCACCGCCTACAATAGTACAATCATATAGCATATATTGTACATAGACACCAGTGTACGTACGTGCGTACGAGATTTGAACTAATAACTAAGTCCATATATATATGCATGCATACATGTGAAAGAAAAACTAAAGGCATACGTACATACCATGTTCATATCAAGGATAACCTCTTTTTCCTCGAGACGAGTCACATCTTGAACGTTGAACTTGTTGAGAAGCATAATACTCGAAATCGTCGACATGGGCTGCACACACAAATCATCCATGATCATATAAGTCACCACCCCTTAAACGTACCCGCCACGACTCTCGCCTTTGGCACCGCCACCGGACGGGGCCACGTATGCCAACTCCGAGCTCATCTCCTTCGCACAATTAGGGCATTTCACCCCCTCAACGTCCGAAACATACTTGTGCGAAGAGCTATGAGCGCATGTATAGAAGGAGTTATTGGCTCCCGGAGCCGGTTTCATGGTCAAAAGAGGGACGTCATAGGAAGCTAAAACGGAGGGTTGTTTAGGGTTCAAGAGGACGTCTTTGTTAAGACCCTCTTGAACGTAGTCGACGCTAAGGCTCTCTAGGCTTCCGTAGATGCTTCCGATGCTGCCCGCCATGGACGCCTTGTTGAGATACTTGACGACGGTCCCTAGAGGCAAAGACAGGATGTGGAGTAAGAAGTCGACGCTCTCTTTTCCGGCCTCGGCGAATAGGACCTTCTTTCTGCTTTTGTCGATCAATAGCTTCATGGTGATATTACTCTTCTTTGTTGTTGCCATTCTAGCTAGGTAGCTCGATCTTTCTTTCTTTCAAGTTGTTTCTGATTGATGTGCATGTAGGAGATTGATGTGCATGTAGGTATGCGTACGATATATATTGTCAGCCAGCTATGTAGATTTAGTGAGCCAAGTTTGCAATGAACTTTTCAGTTCTAAGTCAGGCTCAGGTCGAGGTACGTGGCGCTATCCCGATATATCTGGAGGTTGCTTCAAGCTACACGTGTCGATCTATAAGATGCATAGCAGGGTGAGTGGATGACACCACTGACCTATACGCTAAATAGGTTATGCATCTATCAATATTATAATCGGATCATTCTGATCGAGCAACAATTGTACGGTATGTAGCCTAGGCCGGGTCGGATCGGCTCCAAACCGAATCAGATGGGTCGGGATCGACTTTTGCCAAAGACCTAGATTGGAAAATACGATCCCGTATAATTTGGTTGGTAGTTTAAATCAATTCTATATGGAGGGTCCAATGATTTTCATCTTAATTTTCATATAACAATTACAATAAGTTCCTGTATAATATTCGGCATAGATTGCATGTTTGAAATTCATGTTTTTGTATTGCGGTTTGGGATACGTTGTATAGGGGTTTTGTTTCATGTGTTTAGCCTAACGAGGGCATGGGAAAACGGAAATGGGCCGTTTCGACCAAAAAAAAAAAACGGCAATGGGCCGTCTATGCAAAAAAATGGTGATCCAGCCCACTAATGGGTAGGTGAGAAGAAATGCATGTAGCTCAAAAATTCCTAATTGGCACTTTGGCAGTGACATCATATGTAGCATGTTTAAAACTCTACTCCAATGAAAAATTCGCTCCCTTCCCCTTTCTCCCTAACCTGCGACCCACCTTCCACTTTACTAATCTGGAACCCTAAAACTCGAACCCCTGCCAAGATCGGCCCTGTAATCCGCCTCCTCCCTCTAATCCTCGCTTTGGTGGGGATTATGTCTACCCATATCCCTCTCAGAAACCCTTACTTTGAAAACCGCGAGTCGATTTGGCTCGTCTTTCACTCAAAGATTTGGAGAAAAACTAGAGAAACAAACTCTAATCGAAGGATTAACGAAAAGCAACCAGTGAAGCCACAAAGGGTTCGATTGGGCAATAAACCCAATACCAAATCTTGGAGGCGACAAGGGAAACAACGGGGTACGATGCTCCAGATCAGGGCTTCGTTCTCTTGCCTAAGACAAAGCATCAAGTATTACTACTACGGTTCAAATCAGGAAGGAGGGTCGGGAGCCAAGAAGGCACGGTTCGGTGAGCGGATTCCTGGCTATTCTCGGATAGAAGGATGGAGCGGCGATAGTGGAGGCCTCTCCGACGACGTATTTTCAGAAATGGGGCAAACAACTAAACACGCTAAGTCATCTCCTTTCTCTTATGAAATTTGGATTCCTAGAATTTATGAACAATTGCTTATATGCTTACTTGATATGTACTCACTGAACACTATGAGGTATGGAAAGGGCAATTGCTTGCTCTTTTCCCTACCTCCTATGAAATCTCTCAATGAACCATTATATATTGAACAAACTTCATGGTTGAAGTCCTTTGAACAATTTGAACCCAAGGCCACTATGGTTGAGGAGACCATAAATAGTGGTGCCAAAATGAACAAAGAACAAGTGATTTCCGTTGCAACTGTGGAAGGCAAACTCTTGAGCACCAGTGTAAGCCACGAGGACCTCTATTGGAAGTCTTCTCTGAATGAAATTGTTAGCAAGTTCTGCGTTGATAAAGAAAATTTGGAAACACTTATAGTGTATTGTATCTTGATGAGCATATCTATGCGAAATATCAAGCCTATCTCTGCTATTGATGATATTGATGATGATGATCGTCGTTTAGACTTGAACCATGTTGGTATGATGGCCCTCTTAGGGAAGCTTTATGGTGAGAATTGTAATAGCACCTGCGTATTGTGTATAATTTGTCATGACCTAGAAAACTGGAAAACCCTAACACTGGACAAAGATTCTTACATTGAATCCAACTCATTCTTAATAACAAATTCATGCAAATTTGTCTTTGATATTATAGCTATGTATGCTGTTATTAGGAACTTTTGGCTGAAAACTAGTGTATACGGCACTATAGAGATTTCAGATGCTTATAAGAACAGCCTTATCATGCTTGAAATAATTGCAATTTTTGATCAGGTGGCAGATGTGAATAAGACCCGACAGCAAGACAATTCATCCTTGGTATGCCGGTCGAAAAGAGGATTCAACAGTAAAGAAAAAACAGCTGAAACTAATCATGATATGAAAACTTATGTGGTCAAGTTAACTGTGATCAAGATGGATCCTTTCCACCTTAGAGAAACTGTGTTATGTATATTATATTTGATGAATGCCTCGAAAAACAATGATGAAAATCAGTTTATTGCTTGCACCCACATCATTTACCTGCATCTGCATTACAACTCCGGGACAAATCCAAGAGATGATTTTGTTGTATATATAAATGATCCTAGTAGAAAATATTATCTTGGTCATTGTTGTGTGTCTCAAGAAAGGCCAAGGACACAAGAAAGGCCAAAATACGTGTCATGCACGTTTAGTAGAATTGACTTGAACCATTCCTCTAAACACTTCAGCTCGTTATTCTCCCAGAACACACAAGTCACTAGCAAGATTGACTCTTTATTAAAATACATAGGTTTCTATTCGTGGCCACAAGTAAAGAAAAAGAAAACCGATCTTATACAAGTGAAATTTCGAAATTGTACTTATAAAACACTTAGTTATTATGAAGATCAGTATTTGGAATAGTCGAGGGATCGGACGGAAGTCCTTTTGGCCAGAGGTAGACTCCTTTTGTAAATTAGAAAAAATACAAATAATGGCGATCGTCGAAACAAAAACAGAAAAAGAACCAACCGATCAAGCATGGAGGCGCTTTGGATTTGACAATTTCTTATGGTCTCCCGCTGTGGGTAGAGCCGGAGGAATTTATGTTTTATGGAAAGAACACCAACTTATTAATGAAACAATAGAAGTTATGATTCAAAAACCCCGGTACGTAATTCTAAAATACACACATCTCTCGACCAGATATATAATTGGAATCTGCTTAGTGTATGCACCACCAAATGAAAACGACAAGGATAACTTTTGGAAGGATTTAACCCTGGAAATACAAAACCTACATATCCCAACAATAGTTATGGGCGATCTTAATGAAATACAAGAACCCAATGATAAGAATGGTGGGGTGTACCCCAAGGCCAATAGATTTGAGCGATTAACAAAATTCAAAGATGACTGCCATCTTTTAGACATACCTACAACCGGAAATAAATACACCTGGAGAAAAAATAAAACAGAGATAGATAATACATATGAAAAACTAGATAGAACATTGGTTCATAATCAAATAATACAATGGTTCCCAAATATTTCGACAAAAAATTATGCCTTCACTTCCTCTGACCATTGTAAAATAGCAATCGAACTAAATAATGGACAAATGTTTAAAGCTCAACCCTTTAAATTTGAAAAAATGTGGATGCAGAGAAAAGACTTCAAAAACGTGGTAAAGCAAGCTTGGAGAGTTGACTACACGGGCTCCTATATGTTCCAACTAGTAAAAAAAACACAGTTATTTCAGAACCATGCCAAGCAATGGAATAAGCGAACACTCGGAAACACCTTTGAACAACTACAAATCTTGGAAAATGAACTTCTAAAAATTCAAATCCTAATCCAAAACTCACCACAACCAGCAATGATTCAAAAACAATTAAGATTGATAAATAAGAAGGAATGTATATTAAATTATCATAAAACATATTGGAAACAACGAGCTAAAACAAAACATATCAAATTCTCTGACACAAATGCCGGATACTTCCACAAAGTTGCAAGCGGCCGTCGAAACAGAAAAATAATAAGGGAAATAAGAACTAATGAGGGTACACAAATATTTGGAGAGAACAATATAAGGAATGAAATCCAACTTGATTTCAAAAAACGGTTTTCCAAAGAACAAATCAATAACGACACTTTAAATGAATACTTAGAACTAATAACAAACGAGATATCCCCTGTAGAAAATTATGAGCTAATTAAGGCAGTTTCCAATGAAGAAATAAAAAATGCACTCATGCAGATCGGTTCAGAAAAATCTCCAGGGCCTGATGGAATGTCAGCTGATTTCTACAAAAAATATTGGGATATTGTGGGACCATCAGTTATCAAAGCTGTTAAAAGTTTCTTTCATTCGGGAAGAATGCTGAAACAAATTAATCACACCTTTATTTCGCTATTATCAAAACGTGATAACCCGGTATCAACGAACCACTATAGACCGATTAGTTTGTGCTCAACAATATATAAAATAATTGCTAAAATTATCACAGAAAGACTAAAGAAAGTTATGAACAAGATTATCCACCCCCTCCAAGGAGCCTTCATCGCCAAAAGATCCATACAAGACAATGTCCTCATAGCACACGAAATTTTCCACTCCTTTAAAGTAAAAAAGGATAAGGATGGATGGATGGCGATAAAACTAGACATGGAAAAAGCCTATGACAGGCTTGACTGGGATTTCCTTTTTGCGGTTATGAAGAAATTCGGGTTTGATGACAAATTTATTAACTGGATAAAAGAATGTGTTAAAACAGTATCATTTTCTATCCTAGTAAACAACAATCCAACTGACCCTTTCATACCAGAAAGGGGGTTGCGCCAAGGAGACCCTCTATCCCCTATTTGTTCATAATTGGGGCAGAAATCCTAGCTAGGAAACTACAACAAACTAGCATAGACACAAACAAAACAATCGGGTTTCCCATGACACGAAATGGAACAAGGATCCCATTTCTCTCTTTTGCAGATGACATCATTATTTATGCTAAAGCAACCCAAAATGCTACTGTAACAATAAAGAGAATAATTGACGAATATTGTGCAATATCAGGACAAAAAGTTAATTTTCACAAATCTGCATTCCAAACCTCTAAATTGGTATCAAACCAACAAAAGAGAACCATTCAACAAACACTCAACATCTCAACAATGACTAACTTAGAAAAATATCTGGGTTGCCCTATCATCAATGGCAAAGTAAACAAAGAAACTTTTGAAGAAACGATAGGTAAGACGAAAACCCAACTAGCTAAATGGAAAGCTCACTCCCTGTCACAGGAAGGACGAACAGTCCTCATTAGATCCAATCTTGCAACAAAACCTAACTATCTAATGCAGAACTTTATACTTCCTACAAACGTTCATGAAGAATTGGATAGAATCAATAGATGCTTCTTTTGGAATAAAGACCGACACTACAAGCCGCTCATAGGATGGGACAAAATTTGCAGGCCTAAATCCCAAGGAGGCCTTGATCTCCGTAAAGCTGAACACATGAATAAAGCACTCCAAATGAAACTTTTATGGAAAATATTGTTTGAACCAGACAATATTTGGGTTCAAATTATAAAAGAAAAATATTTGAAGGGAGATAATTTATTTGAATATAGAGAAAAGTCGAGCACATCATGGCAATGGCGTAAACTAATAAGACTACGAAACCAATTTGAAGAAGGATTAATATGGCAAGTAGGTAACGGGCAGACCATTCGATTTTGGACTGACAGATGGGTATCACAGGAACCTCTAGAAAAGTATGCTACTTCCTCAGCGATAATTGACAAAGACCAAAAAATCAAAGACTATATATCAACCAATAAAACATGGAAAGAAGACGAATTGAGAAGAAACCTACCAACAAATATAGTAGAGTCGATTATGTCAACCCCCATCCCAGATAACGAAATCCATGATAGATTATATTGGGCCCCTAGTAAAAATGGCTGGTACTCAACATCATCTGCAATGGCCCACATAACAAAAGTACACTCGTACCAGAGAAACGATAATAGATGGATTTGGAAACTAGATACTATTCCAAAGGTAAAAAATTTCTTATGGAAAATGATCAATAATGGATTACCAACAAAAACTCGTCTACGCGATAAACAAATCTCGGTTCCAGGTGGTTGCCTACTGTGTACTTGTACACATGAAGACACTATACACTTATTCATTGATTGCAAACATACGAAAGATGTCATAAGACAAATCAACACAAAAACGTTGCAGATTCTTCAGCAAATAAATACAAATTCACAAAGCCCAAGATTAATTATTGATGAACTACGACAAAAACTGACAACGGAGGAGTTTTCAGAACTGGCCACAATATGGTGGGCAATTTGGCATCAACGAAACAAACTTGTGTTCCAACAAGAAACAACCGACATAATTCAAGACTTAGCAAAATACATAAAAACACAAATGCATAATTGGGATCAAGCAAAACAATGGAACGAGGAGGAGATTCTTCAAAAAAATAAGAACAGACAACCACACCGACGACAAAAGAAAAACAAAACTCGGCAAAAACCGAGGTATGGATGTTGTAAGATAAATGTAGATGGATCAAGGTTAGCAAATGGAACGGCAGTATCTGGCTCCATAATAAGAGGAACTATAGGGGAGGTTATTGATATATCAACAACCAAATACCAACAAGTATCGGCTCTAAAAATAGAAGCATTAGCATTACGAGACGGAATTAGAAGGGCCTTACAACTTGGAATTAAGAAAATTGAGATAGAAGGTGACAACCTAACCGTAATTCAAGCTGTCAAAAATATAGGGAGATGCCCTTGGGAAATAGAAATGCTAAGATCCGATATAATGGTCTCATTGCTTAAATTCGAAACTGTTAGGATTTCCCATGTAGGTAGATGTTGTAATACTGTGGCCGACCTTATTGCAAAAATGGGTCATAGTCTCCCAAGCACTACCATTTCAACACTTCCAGAACTTCTCGTTCTCATCCGAAAGGATGCTCTAGGGCGCCCCTCGTAAGGGGCGGTCCCCTAATTATTACCTTTTCAAAAAAAAAAAAAAAAAAAATATGTAGCATGTTTGAACTCAAAACAGAAGAACTGGTGTTCTTGCTCCAAACCATTCACTACATGAGCAGCAGGGGTTTACGAAACTAAACATGACCAGAGAAACCAAACTAGCAACCTAATACCAATAAATCCACTCACAGAGTCAAGATAGAAAGACAACAAAACATAGCAAAGAACACACCACATCATCATATACTTGCTAATGAATGACAACTCTCCATTCATTTCAGTCAGCCATCTTCCCAAGGAAAACATCAGTAAGAACGGTCTTCGACATGAGCGACGCCTTGAGCAATGCCACCGCCTACAAAAACCATTTAAGAACACAAATCAAGAACTCAGCTATTGGTAACAGAACCAATATATATATATCAAGAATGATCAGACCGGACAAAGAAATCTAACCAAATTCATGTCAAGGGTAACAATTTTATCCTCCAGGCTACTCACATCCTGAACGTTAAACTTGTTGAGAAGCATAGTCCCGGATATAGTAGAGATGGGCTCCATACACAAATCATCCATTATCATATACGTCACCATCCCTTTCACATACCCTCCAACACCACTACTACTACTACTACCTGTTTTCGCCTCAACAACGGTCGGGACGACACGTGTCAACGTCTTATTCATCTGGGCACGACAATACGGGCAGATTGCCCCTGCAGCATCCGCCACATATAGGTGAACATTGTTGCAATAAGCATCATATTTACTAGAGCTATTGCAGATGTACATTGTCTTTGAATCCGGTTCGTCAGGGGCATTGCCAATGGCCAACAGAGGGGCTACATTAGAAGCTGAACCAGAAGCCGGTTTGGGGTTGAGAAGGCGGTCTTTGTTCAGCCCGTCTTGCAAGTAATCGGGTTCCATCTTCCGGAAGGTTCCGTAGAGGCTTCCGAGGCTGCCGGCCATGGATTCCTCACCGAGCAGCCCCACGACGGTGGCGAGAGGCAAGGAGAGGATGTTAAGGAAAAAGTCTACACATTCTTTTTTGGCTTCGGCGAACAGAACTTTGTTCTTGCTTTTGTCTACAAGTAGCTTCATGCTGATCTTAGCATTAACCATTCTCTTTGGGTTTTTTTTATGGTTTGTGATGTGATGGGGATTTCCCCTGGAGGGTGGAGTGTTAATATAGTGGCTTGGAAAGTTAAAAGATAGGAAATTGAAAGATCACAATTCAACTACCTCCGTTCATTCATGTGGAATTTGGCTTTTCAGTTCCAATGCATTTGTGAACTCTGTTTCAAATGTGCACGCTGTTTCAAGCCAGTCCGGTTCTCAAACGTTACAACTACTCAGTCTACTCCCGCCCAATCAAATTGATGCATAAAAAGAGGAGAGTTATAAAAAGCATCTTAAGTTAAGTATGGAAAATACTTGGAACTTCGATCACATTCTTCAACCAAACACAACGTCCACAACTTGAGAAATAACCCAAAAACGGACCAAAAGCATATGCTAAAACTTAATTAAGCCGAATATGTCCACCACTTGACTTACATATAACACTTATTGTTATATCGATTGTTTGTCTGACCAACAAAAAAAGCTCGATTTATTCACTAAAAAATTGGATTTACAAGAGATAATAAAAAGTACGTGTAGCTAGCTAACACTTTTTTGAGCATGTGTAATATAGCTTCTAAAACACTTGATAACACTTTTTTGTAATATGCTAAAACACTTTTTTGTAGCTAGCACTTGATAAGCTTCTAAAACAAAATAGCACTTATACAGTTATACTCCCTCGGTTTCATTGAATGTGTCATTTTAGCAATTTGCACATATATTAAGGAAGCTACTAAATGTACTATTATACCCCTAATTATTAACTCACTTTTTTACTTTATTGAAAACCACTACTAATAAACTGCTAATGATTATAAGGATAAATCTGTAAAGTAAGTGCCAAAAATATAAAAAGACATGTATTTTGAAACAAAATTTTAGAGCTAAAATGAAACATTTTATGAAACTGAGGGAGTAGCTTCTAAAACAAAATATTCACCAGCAATAGCTACCTAGAAGCTAGAAATAAATGTCAATCAAACCTGATCTCAAACCAAGAGATAATAAAAAGTACGTGTAGCTAACACATAGAATTCCAATTCTCCCAATAAAACATCCCGTCACCAAGACTATATTTTAAAGTGAAATTCCCGACCAAAAAAAAAAAAAAATTTAAAGTGAAAAAGAACTAACCTAGGTATATTATTATTGATCATAAAAAAATCTAAGTAAAAGTAATTAATCGAAAGCAGACACTACTACTAAGTACTTCAACAAAGCCTTCAACAACTTGATCCATCTTTCTTCGGATAAAATCCATCTTTCTTCAGCAGGAAAACATCAGTGAGAACCGTCTCGGACTTCAACAAAGCCTTCAACAACTCGATCCCCTTGACCAACCATAAAACAAAAACCAAATCAAACCAAGCCCATATGTATTAACTAGTACGTTTTCCAACCTGTGCCCTTAATCAGGCTAAGAATGTTTTATGCAAATATTCGATAACAATTCGAAGGTACTTTACTCGATCTTGCTGTTAGGTTAACTAGAAAACATATAAACATCCTCACGGATATTGAATAATAATCAAGTGTACTTCAAATTAATGCTGTCACTCAAGCTTTGCACAGCCGAATACGTACTGTGCTCCTCATACACAAATCCACATGGGCAGTCGCTGGCTGTATAGCTAAGAAGAGGAAGGTGATGGAGATGCCTGACTGAATTGGCAGATCGATTATTGCTGTTTTCTAACATCACCCAATCATGTTCTAAAAGACAGTAAACAACTATTCTGATAATATAGTTTAGTAACGAGTTTGCATTATTTTGGGTTCAATCAGATCTCTCCTAGTAACTTGTATCGTTGAGTAGCTAGTATAAAATAATATTTACGAATTTGGACACTCATTGCATAAATCAAAAAGAAAACGTACCAAGTTTCTGTCGATGGTAACATCTCTATCCTCGAGTACACTCACATCCGTAATACCAAACTTGCTAAGCATAGTAATGCTAGAGATTGAAGACATAGGTTGAACACACAAATCATCGGTGATCATATAAGTGACAATCCCTTTCACGTATCCATCAGGCCTACTCAACACACTAGAGCCAGCTTTCTCCACATAACGCATTCCTTGAACCATGGGCTTCTTACACAGAGTGCACAATGTCCCTTTACAATCCGAGTATTCAAAGTGCTCCTTACACCCATAATAAGCATACCCTTCAGCGTCGAGCCGTGGGCATTCCTTGAACAGACGTGGCAAGTAAGAGTTGGAGGACTCGACGGGATGCTTAGGGTTGAGGAGGCAGAATTTGTTGAAAGACTCGCACAAGAAGTCGGTGTTGAGGCTCTCTATGCTCGCGTGGAGGTTCCCGGCGCTTCCAGTCATGGATTCCTTGGTGAGCAAGGTAACCAAGGAGCCCAGAGGGTAAGACAGCGTGTGGAACAAGAAATCTACCGCATCTTTCCCGGCTTCGGCGAAGAGGACTCTCTTCTTGGTCCTGTCTATCAGGAGTTTCATGTTGATCGTTCTTGCTTCCTTCGATATGGTTTGTGCCATTGATGGAGGATTCAGGGTTAGAACTCTGGTTTTTGTGTGGACGAGTGAGGGAGTTTAGGGTTGTAGAGAAATTAACCGTTAATGAATCGTGTATCCCCACATTTATTTTTTATAGTGCGTATGTGAATATGAATGCCTTTCTTGGTGAATAAGACATCTCTGGTTTGTCAATCTTATCGTAAATTGATCTATTCATTTAGTTTAATGAATTTTTTTTTTTTTGGTTGAGTGTTTAATGAATTAGTTTCAACAAAGATATCGATAGGACATATATAAGAGTACGGTTATCGAAAATATCTATCTCATGGATTTGGTAAAAAAAATCACGTTCAAAATTTTTAAAGATATTAAGATTATCTATCTCAAGTTTATCTAAACTTCAAAAAAATGACCTTATCAAGATTATCCATCTCAAGATTATCTACTGTAACATTTTAATTTGTTTCAAAATCTGGTAAAATAAATTGGATTTTTCTACCATATATATGCCCTGAGGGTACACCGTACACGTACGATAAGAGCTCAATAATGGAAAAATTATCCATTCGAATCGGTGGTGTAACTAGTATTTCTTCATCTATATATGAATGAAAACGAACGGTTCGAATTTACAATATTGATCTTCATTGGTCGGCCATCATCAAGCAATTACAAATAACTATATATGAATCACTAGAGACACTTGGAACTTTGGAAGTGGGTGTTAACAAATAAATTGATTTTTCGAATGTGTTAGATGGGGGTTTAAGTTTGAGCATTAGTTTAAAATGAAGTGTACTAGAATCGGATCAAATGGAGCCTGGCTAAGGTCAAGCCCTAGTTAGCTGTGAAGGCAACATATTGTGCTAAGTTTGCTCTGATTTGAACTAGATTTTGTAATCTTGTGGGATGAAAGTTCCCAATCAATTGTAGTAGAAAGGCTTTTTTAAAACAAAGAAAGCAAAGTTTACAAGAACCATAACTTTGTCTACTTGAAATTTCTACCATTGTTTTTGGTCCAAACCATTCACTACACGAGCTGGGGGTCTACCCCATAAAATACTTCAGCTTGTCATTCTTCAACGAAAAAAAAAACTACATTCCATCAAAATATTCAAAACCCTTGAGAGTGAGAAACAGCCCATACTTAACCAACCAAACACAACTCCATTACTAGAGATTTCAACTAATTAAAAGCAGAATGCATAGACTAGAGAGGCAAAAGACAACCACCACCATAGAGCATATATAGCAAAAATTGATGTCCATTTCTTCAGTTAACACCAGTGGGTTCTTATGGGAGGAAAACATCAGTAAGAACAGTCTTGGACACCAGCGACGCCTTCAACAATGCCACGCCCTATAGTCATATAGCACAACATTAATGTAGACATTCCAAGTACCAGATATAAACTCGGTACAAATAAATGTGTGTAAGAGAAAAGCAACAAACAAGCATTTCATACCAGCTTCATGTCAAGGGTAACCTCTTTTTCCTGGAGCCGACCCACATCCTGAACATTGAACTTGCTCAGGAGCGTAATGCTCGAAATCGTAGACATGGGCTGCACATGCAGATCATCCATGATCATGTATGTGACCACCCCGCCTTTCACATATCCACCAACACCCTCTTCATTCTTCTTCACAGGTGCAGGAGGAGGGGCCACATACGCCAATCCCTGATTCATCTGCCCTCCACAAGCAGGGCATTTAGCCCCTGGACCATCTGAAACATGCGCGTGAAGTATGCTATAATCATCATCATCCATTTTGGAGCAAGTATAGAATGTCTTGGCACCGGAGTCACCAGGGGCCGGATCGACGGTCAAGAGAGGGATATTAGAGGCTGAACCGGATGCTAGCTTTGGGTTTAGAAGGCAATCCTTGGTCATACCCTGTTGAAAGTAGTTGGTGCCGAGGCCCTCGAGGCTTCCGTAAAGGCTGCCGATGCTACCGGACATGGACTCCTTGGTGAGGAAGCCAACCACGCTCCCTAGAGGCAATGACAGTATGTGGAACAAGAAATCTACGCACTCTTTGCCGGCTTCGGCGAACAGGACTTTGCGCTTGCTCTTGTCGATCAGTAGCTTCATGCCGATCTTCTTGCCCTCTGTTGCCATTCTAGAATTTTTCTGCTGGTTTTAGTTTGTTTGATTTTGAGAGGTGGGGAGCAAGTAGCTATAGAGATCTTGTTTATATAGTTCGACTATGAAGTACTCCGTACTATAAAGGAAGTAACTTTGTAGTAGTTACTCGGCACACTGTTAGAGATCGATGAATAGGAGTATACATACAGTGTAATAAGATACGTACTCAGACTAGTGATGGTCAATTGTCCTATAAGGGTTAGGGGTGAGATACAGTTGTAAACAAGCCGTTTCAAGTCACTTGTCAATCAACCCATATAATGATGAGAACCCAATAGAGAGCGACAGTCTTCATGCACAAGTCCTCATGAGCTCTGCTAGTTTTATTATGTACTGTAGCAACCAAGTTATACAAGTTCAGCTGGCAAATAATGAGAATGTATATGCTTCCAACGGCAAATTTGGCGCCGTGTTGGTTAATTTGCACTAGGATGTGATGATCAAACATGAAACAAGTAGAAGGGGCGTGCAAGGGTTACTGGAAGAGAAAGTTGGTTTGTGCTTTGATTTATATCTTCGTTCTACTAGTACAAGTAGTTACACGAGGCTTAGCACAACCTTTATACTAGAAATCTCAATGCTTTCTAGTAGAGTGCAGGTGTTGGTCTGTGCTTGTATACTTTTCAACCAAACAAACATCAAATTGAAGTGAAGTAGCGAGTTTTATATACTAATGCGCAACCCATCAACCTAACACCAGATTATGAAACTGAATAACCCAAAGCTGACTGGTCTATCTTATGTCTAACAAACACCAAATTAACGTCAAATAAATCCAATCCCAACAGTATAAGTAACATTGCAAGACAATCCAAAAAAGTACCAACAGAAAAACAGCACACAATGCTAAACTTACTCAGACAAAACACTTCTACAGACAGAGGGAGGTGTCATAGTAAATCAAGATTTTACTCACTCACTACCTCTTGGAGACCCATTAGCATAGTCTTCCTCATCATCATCCCTTGCACTCCTCTCCTTCCTTGGTGAAGGACTCGGACTCCGTTCCGCACCTCCATTGGCCTCCATAGGGCTGAGGTCGCCTCTTTCCCTTCTTGGGCTCTCCTTAGGGACGACTTCATCCGCAGGGCTTAGGCTCCTGCCATTTGCACGTCTGTCATCATCAACGGGTGACAGGCTGGATCTTCTTCCCGGGCTTCTCTCATCGGGTGTTAGGCTGTATCTCCTGCCCCTTGACACGGGTGGAGAGACCTTTTGACGTTTCGGGCTCCTGCTGCGTCGGGGGCTTCTAGATCTGTCAACAAATCGCTCCCTCCTAGGCGGTGATCTGGATGGGCTGTAGAGAAATTAAACACATCAAAATTGTGCAAGATAAAGCTTTAGCACACTGCAAATATCGTTTTCCTTTCCTATTGCCCTTTAGCAAGGAGTTATTGAAACATTTTCACAAGGCATTCACAAAGCTGATCACAATATCATGAAACTATAAGCCTTAAAAAAACGATGAGCAGACAGCTACAAATGTCAAGACCTAAATTATGACCTTCACACTCTGTTTATTTAAAACAAAAAAATCAGGAACCTAGACTCAAAATATATCTACATGTCAAAATTAAGAAACAACTTAGTAAATGAAACTATTTACGAAAATAGACACTAAAAGGCCAAAACAGATTGTGAATCTCCACAAAAGATCATCAAGGAAGATAAGCACATGAAGGAAATATAGTTGCTTGTTGTTGTCAGTTGTATCTCAGCAGGATATTGAAAAAGTACAGTGAACATCAAGACTATCAATAATCATTTTGTCCTGATTTGAATATAAGAATGTAAATTATCCAGATTTTCAAGGTGGTATTTTTGGAAGATATGTTTCATGCAGGACCTAATTGTCCTAATATGAAGCATGCAAGAGTAAAAGCTAGGGGGAAAAGCAAGTTTGTGCTACAAGGAGAAAGATTACCTATAGCTTCTGCTCCTACTCAAACTGCGACTTAAGCTTCTGCCACGACGAGGAGATGGTGACCTCGAGTAACTCCTCCCACGCCTGTGTACAAGGAACAAAGGCCAGGCATTAGATCATACAAGTTTAGTAATGAAGGGTTTTAAACAAAGATCGATTCATGGTGTAGTATACTTGAGTTTTTTCGGGCTATTCTGACAATTCCTCTCAATATGACCACGATCTCCGCAACGATAGCACTTGTTCTTCCAATCACCAGCTTTGCAATCACGAGCCCAGTGGCCGTCAATTCCACAATTGAAGCACCTCCCAGATCCTGGAACAGGTCCCCTGCCTCCAAAATCACGTGAACCACCTGGACCACGTGGCACCTACATACATCATATAGGATATGTCAACATAAAAGATGCATAAACATTGGTTTGCAATCTCAGCATCTGTAGTAGGTAAACCAACAACAACAAAAAAAGACAGCAGACCTAGACAGCTAGTTACAGTATGATCAGAAAGAAAAACTTATTCTGGCATGGCAGTAACAATCGGATGAGCACATCAAAAAACCACTTACGCCTCTTGAGATCTCCACCGTGATTCGACTGCCATCAAGATCCCGGCCATTTAAACTGTATCTAGCATCATCAGCATCTCGAGGGTCGCTAAATTCCTGTACCAGATTGTCAGCAATAACCACAAGAAAGGATTTTTTTATTACAGATACTTGTGCAGTTGTGCTAGTTAGGCAAAACAAATTATTTGAAGCAAATATTGAAACTTCAGAGAGATTAGGAGAGGGATACGTACGACGAATGCATAATCTCGCTTCATATCCACGTCGCGTACTCTGCGTAAATGGTTGCCATAAACAGTAAGCCATCATCAGTCATCACTAAAGTACGGAAGGGTGGACACCTCGCCACTCATAGATGGACTAAACACCGAGTTCCCAATGGATAAAAACACGCAATAAAATAACAGAAAGAATCGCCAAAGTCTCTTATACATGGCAAGTACACCAATTCCACCCAGAGCAAACTCCCACCACAGATCTCCAGGTTAGGCAAACGCCCAGAAACCTTCAACAAGATATTCATGTTAAACAAAGACAACAGGGGGAGGACTCGGTGGTCTTAGAACTCTTTTAGTTTAATTGTAAGTGAACTGGCAGCTTAACTTGTTCAGTTCAATTGTAAGTGACTCAGCAACTTAAATGGCAGACATATAAAAAAGATGCAAGCATGATACTAAATGTCCTTGATATTTTCACGGGTTAAATCTAACTTTCAAGACATCCAAATCAGGCTTTAAAAAATCATCCTGGAGTAAATTTAGCCATGGGAATCAGGTATCACAAAACAGCTAGATCAAGCAGGTGATTCTCAATTACCTCCCATATCGACTGAAAATATCTTCCAAATCACGGGTTCGAGTTCTTGAAGACAAGTGCCCAACATAGAGGCGTGAACCACCATAACGGTCATCATATCGAGGCATGATGTCTGCAAAAACTGCAGGAGTATTAGTGCGACTTCAAACAATAATTACATTCTTAAAACCATGTCTATCTCAACAATGCATATTTTTTTAAAACCTAATTTTAATCACATAAGAGGGAAACATAGGTTCTTTCTCATGAACTAATTCACTTTACCAAACCAGATACAACGAGAAATACAAGCTGCAGAACTTTCCCACATTTCTAATATCATATACACTTTTTAGCCCTTATCTATACAAGCTTAAACTTACACTCTGGACTAAGTCACAAGGACACGTATAATTGGCCACTCTTAGCGATCAAGCGGACTCCGAAACAAATAACGCTCAAACCAAAAAACTAGAAGCAACTCAGTCGTATCAATGCAATAAGATAACTGAAACGAAGTACAATTAAAGAACCACCATGTTCAATTTTTTCAAGACTATATCTTTCATTCCCTATGATAAAGCAATCCTCGCAATTCAGACAGCAATAGAGAATAAACGTGTAGAAGTAGGGAATAACATTCAACGATCGAATCAAAATTCTCATAAATCCAAAGTTCTCGAAATACGACCTAATAATCAGAATTCACCCCAATCGAATTGAAATTGTCGATTTCATCATAGCCAAATATCGGAAACCAATCACCAATTCAACTCAATAGGCTAAAAAACGACAGAGGGGAAATAGCGAACCTGATTTGCAGAGCGCCGAACGTAGAAACCCTAGAATCGTTTACAGCACAATTGTGAATTGTGGGATCCCCTTCTCTCTCTTATCTTATATCACGGGAGAATCCAGATGAACGGCTGAGATTTATTTCAGACATCTAAGCTTACGGTAAGTCGGTTACGGGGACTTACGGAGGATGTTATTTTTAGGATAGTAACATCCTCCATAAGTCTCCGTGACCTAACACACTATAAGAGATTAGTAATAGAAAAATTTATTAGTAAATCTTAAAGTTTTGGTTTTTTAGTTTTTTTGATGGAATCGTTATTTTCTTGTTAAAGTTTTAGTTTATGTTTTTACTAGTTATAACCCCGGATCTTGTTCGGGATTTTTTCAAATAAAATTTAAAATCTATTAATGTATGTATGATATAAATATTATAAATCAAATTTACAATTTTTTTTTAATCTGAAAAGTATTGCAAAAACTACAACACTTAGAATCGCTTAATTGGTTGATTTTAATAACATGAACCTATGTAAAACAAACTCGAATTTGATGGTGTGATATCTCAATTTTATACATAATAGGTTTGTTCTTGATATCTAACATCTAGAGTTGTCAAAACTTGACCCGACCCGAACTGACCGAAAACTTTAGGGTTGAAACTCGACCCGAATAGTAGCGAGCAAAGAAAAAAAACCGAACCCGAATGGGTTGAAACCTGAAAATGACCCAACCAACCCGATTTAAATTCTTGACCCGTCAAGTCGACCTGAACCCGTACAATAACCTGTGAAGACCCGACCCGACTTGACCTGTAACCTGATTGGCCCGTATCCGCACTCAACCCGAACCCAAAAATACCGAACCCAAATCTATCCGACCCGACCTGTATGACGCCTCTAATAACATCCCAATCAAATTTGATTAATAAGCTTATTCTCCATGTATATTATCTTAATCTTGCACTTCATCCGAAATCAAAATTAGTGACTCATCAAACTAACATAATTAATAGTTTGCTTCTTGATACATTGATATATTTTGATAAAACTATAAAATCATCTCCATAGATATTCAATATTTTGGATTATTACGATAAAGATGCATATTTAGGATTATGAAATATTTTTTGTACTCAAATATTTGCATATCAAAACATTAATTCATTTTGTAAATAAATTTAATATTATTCATATTAGACTTGTCAAATGGACCGCAATGGTCGAGTTCTATCATTATGGGTTGGGTGTAGGCTTAAGTCGATCGGATTACATACCAATTTAAATCTTTCCTTAACAAACTATTAATCAAAACTAAAATTGAATTAACTAATTATTAAATCCTATGAAGTAGATCCTTTATGTACAAATTTTTATATCTAAATCGAACAAATTCCATTATACGTATTGTACATATTTTTTGGTAGATACGTAAAATTGATTTAAAAAACATCTATTTTTTGGTAAAATCATGTATTTTTTGGTAGAAAAACCAAACTAAAATTGATAGACCAAAAAACTAAGTCGAACAAACTACTTTTTGCTAAAATCATATCTATGTCGAACAAACTAAATTTGAAAGATATGTAAAATCATCTATTTTTTGGTAGAAAAACAAAACTTATCTATTAAATATACATTGATAGAAAATTTGTATAAAAATCATTTAGTAAAAATAGGGTGGATGGTTTATAAAATCTTAATGACAAAACTGCCCTTAACTGCTTCAGGTTTAGAAGTATACTAGCTAATGACCCGCACCTTGTACGGGGGCGTTTTTGTGTTTTTTTTTATCTTGTGTATGAATTCACTATAATAATTACAAATATCATCATATGTCTATTTTGCTTAAATTGACGTGTAATTTTTAGATTATAAAATAATATAATTCTTGTATATTTATATATTAGCTCTTTTTATACATAAAATTGAGAAAGTTAAATTAAACTGCATAAACTAACTTATATAAATTAATCAATAATTTAAAAACAAAAAGTTTAGATTAATATAGTATTATATTAAAAATATAAAGAATATTTAATATGATAAAAAAATAAAACGAAATGATCTTGTATATATTTCATTATTTTGTAACAAAATAAATAAATAAGAAGTATATAAATATAAAATAAAAATATTTATGAGTCATTATTTTAATAAGAAATCTATCTTTTATCTAAAACGTAATCAGTATATTATGTTACAGATTATATTATAATCAGTATATAATGTTACAGATTATATTAAAAAATATAGAGAATATTTAATATGATAAAAAAGAAAACGAAATTATCTTGTATGTATATTTAGGGTAAATATATTATCTAATCTTTTTATTAATACTTTTATTGGATTTCAATAAGATATGATAGAAAAAAAATAATATGCTATTTAAACAAAAAAAAAAGATATGGCGTACATATATTGGTAGAATTTTCTACTATTGATAATTTTTAGAATATATTAGAAAATAATTACGAAAAAATACTTAGTAATAATATACTATTTAAATAATTGGGTAAAAAAGTTTTTTGTAAATAAAAAGATTAAGATAAATCTATTTATGAACTAAATAGGTAATCATATAATGATAAGATTGAGATTTATACATTAAGATAGAATTAAGCAACTCAAAATTTAAGATAGAACCAATATTTTAATTAAATAAAAATATGATTAAGATTATATATTATGATAAAGCTAAGATTTGATAAGATAATTTTTTTAATAAGGGGGGTGATGTGGCGCAATATGGTGGCAGAATTTGCTTCCGCTTTAGTATATAGTAATAGATAGATAGATAGATAGATAGATAGAAAATAGATAGATATTGATTGATATTGATTATTCTTAATTTCTTATCGTGTCCTTAGGGCACACAATAGAAAAGCCGTTTTTGTTGAACCCACCTTAGATTAATGAGTAATCAAACGCCGTATCAGTCAACAATTTCACCATCTATGTGCATGATTTGCCGAACAACCACCCCACGATAAGCAAATCTTTATTGATTTTGTTCATGTTAATTATCGTTAATCATTATCATAATCATCATATCATCATAACTATATACTAAAGCGGAAGTTAGAAATAATACTTAGTCTGACACGTGTCACATTCTCATTGGACCGCATCACCCATCTTTAATAAAATAATTCAATTTGTTTAATTGGTTGAAATTTCATTGTAGACCTCACATTAGATTTCTTCTTATCTACTGATTTTCTTTTAATTATTTTCATAAAAAATAAACTTTAAAATTTGATTATAGACCCCACTTGTGTATAAATATTATATCTACAAGTTTTTCTTGAATATATAATTAATCATTACTACACTAAATTGGAGATTAAAATAATATTTGTTAACTTCAAATAATACTTACTACGACACACATATATAATATATGATATAATAGATCATTAAAATTCTATCTAGCTATAATATCAATATTACTTTTACTAGTTTTAGACCGTACCTTGTACGGGGTTTTGACCGTTTATGTATTATTGTGTAGACGAACGTATGTTGATCAATTATTTTTTGGTTGAATATGTTATTCAATCATTTATATATTGAAAGATTTATATTTTGAATTGTTTTTGATACAAAACCCTTCTCTAGACCGTACCTTGTACGGGGTTTTGACCGTTTATGTATTATTGTGTAGACGAACGTATATTGATCAATTATTTTTTGGTTGAATATGTTATTCAATCATTTATATATTGAAAGATTTATATTTTGAATTGTTTTTGATACAAAACCCTTCTCAACCTTGATATAATTATTTATATTCATAAGAGTTAAACTTTGTGGTTTTCAGGCTCCCCCTATGACGAATTAAAAAAATCTTATATTACGATAAGAGATAACTATTATATCAAAAAAGATTAAAAAGGATATAATATCTTATCAAAAATCTTATTTTTTCATAAGAGTTAATTGAATATTTTTAAATTTTTTAAATTACTTCTTATATAAATAGATTAAAAAGATAGCTATTATATCAAAAAGGATATAACATCGTATCAAAATTCAAAAGAATATCTTTTAAATAAATTGATAATAAAGAATGTAATTAGATTAATTAAAATACAATGAACAAAATATTAATTGTTAAATTATGAGAGGTAGGAGCTTAAGTTATTAGGAACATAATAGATCAATAATAATAATTTATTTAGAAAAAGGGACCATTTTAATTTTTTTTTAATTCTCATTTCTTATATTATTTCTTACAAAATTAGATCAAAATGGTAATTAAAAAGATAAGTTAATTAATATGTATCTTTTATAGAAGGAAATTTTAAAGATAGATATTAGATGAGTAAGAAAAAAGATAAAATTACAGATTAGATAATTAAGCAAATTTTAAAGATAAATAGTATATTTTTTATATTATTTAGGAATTTTTTATTTTTGTATATATAAAAAAAGAATGTTGATGTGAAATGTATAATAAAAAATTTAAAATAATTTGGTTTCATCGAATATTATAAGTTTTTAATTGTTGATCAATTGAGAATATGTTGTTATGCAAATCACGTACTTATATTTTATAATCAATAAAATATTTTACTATGTAATTTATAATTACTTATATTTTAATATGCAAAGCTCCAACTTGATATATATATATACCTAAATTAAACATATCATTATTTTAATCATAATATTTAGTGAAAATATTTTGTAGTATGTGAAGTTGACACTGCTAAAGAAAATCAATTATGGAACATGTACCTAAATAATCATACGAGAATAATCCAAGATCTCAATTGATGTGTACTTGATAAATATTAATTTGAGATGGAGAATTGGAAGGACTAAGGAAGTGATAGATAGGGGTAGCAGAAAGGAATATTTGATTTCGTTTTCCTACCGATCAAATATACAACTTTCCAAGTGGAGGCTCGAAATTCTCCGGCTTTAATATATAGTAATAATATAGTATAGATTCTATTGCCAAGAAAACATACCCACAATATTATTTGCCCAAAATGTATCCAATCATTACGCGATCAATTCGTGATATCTTAACTAATTAGGTTTTGGTAGAGCAATTTCCCAATCTTCATTATGTTTGATATAATTTTGATTAAATTATTCACTAGCTTTAGTACGTGATTGGATATTAAGAAATTTTCATATTACCTAAACTACCCTTGTACCATAATGACAATCCTAGCTTAAAGTCATGCATGTTGTTTACCAAAAGGAAAAAGCATTCTACTTTTTCAATAATTGAGGTTATCATGAGGGGTATATCCGGAAAAAAGAGAGAAAAAA
Organism: Polygonum maritimum; assembly: GCA_963924305.1. Classification (NCBI taxonomy): domain Eukaryota; kingdom Viridiplantae; phylum Streptophyta; class Magnoliopsida; order Caryophyllales; family Polygonaceae; genus Polygonum; species Polygonum maritimum. The sequence continues at coordinate 16,916,617 of OZ002733.1, forward strand.
TATAAATGGTCATGTATTTTGAAACTGTTATAATATTATTATTATTATCGGATATGGATGTACATGGATAAGCTTAAAACCCTAGATTTGATCTTATCCCATCTCTTGTACTCTCTATATAAAGACCCTTATGGGTGACCTAATAATATAGATCTGATCTCCCTTCCTCTCTCACTTCTCTCTGATTGTTTATTATTCTCTTGTTTTATAATACGTTATCAGCACGATTGCTTTCAGGCTTAATTAGCATATGTCTCGTAAAATCCTTGTTGTACTTCGATTTTCAGCACGATTTGCTTTCTTATTAGATTTGACTTTTGAGCATGATTTCGTATCTGATTTGAGTGTTTATGCATACGCATACGTAGAGGTTCTCCTGTTATATATCTGATTTTAGTGTTTGCTTGATCCACATACTCTGAGTGTTTGCTGGAATTGCGCTATACTGCATACCTATACTTCATACGTAGTAATGAATTGGCTATTCATGATTTGAGTGTTTCAAATCTGATTTGAGTAAACAATTATATGATCGTATTGCATACTAAGTGACTGCTTGATCCGTTTACAGAGTAGTAATCAATTGACTAATAGCATTAATACGTACATAATTTATGTACACATCTATTTTCACACTCATACGCATATGTGCTTTAATTATATTGATTGGTATCTTTGTATACCCTTGTAGCTTAATTATTTTCATATTAATTCCAATTGGTTTGATTGATTCATATACGGGATAGATCTATATGTGTATGCTTATACATTGAATGTTATGCTGTTAATCCATGTTGTTACATTCTAATTGTATATTTGTATATTACGTTATATATTCTAATTACGTTCCCAAAAGTGGATATAGAGTTTGTCATTGGAATTGGAATGACAAAGCTCGAAGAGAAGCGACAAGTTATAATTATATTTTCATCTCCTGAAGAGATGTACGATTCGATTCAACTCCGGAAGAGTTGGAAAGACGAGGATTATATTACCCCTGAAGTGGTAATTAAATATGTAATCCCTGAAGTGATTACTGAATATGATTATATTAACCCTGAAGTGGTAATTAAATATGTAATCCCTGAAGTGATTACTGAATATGATTATCCCTGAAGCGATAATCAATATACTATACTATATCTTGAGTGATAGTTCTCATCCCCCGAAGTGGATGAAACAACTAAAAACCATCCCCCGAAGTGGATTAATCTAGGCGTTTGTCCGTCTAGTCTTATAACTCGTCTAGGTGTTTGCCTAGACGGGGGTTAGACGGTCTCTTGTATCTACCTGACGTTTTTTAGAACAGTGAATTAATTAGTTGATTGATTAATCAATGATGATGATGATTATTATTATGATAAAGATTGCGAGGCGGAGTGCGGACGGAGGTGCAGCAAGTCGTCGCGGCCGAACAGGTGTAACAGGGCGTGCATGAGCTGTTGTCACACGTGTCAGTGCGTGCCACCTGGCACCGCCGGCAACACCAAGGTCTGCCCTTGCTACGACTCCCTCCTCAACCCTAAGAACGGCGCCCACAAGTGCCCTTATCCTTTTTTTAATTATTTTAATTATTTTTTTAATCTTTTTTTCGGGTGTAATGTTATGAAACGTGTTGTTTTTATTTGTTTATTTGTGTAAGGAAATCGATTATTTACAAATAAAAAATGCGTCGGATTCTCAAGACTAGCTCAAACGACTGTCCGATTGACTTAGATATCGTTATAACGAGAGAACAAACAAGAACAATAACAGTGTCTACGGACAGATTGCGACAATAATGAGCGCATGCCCAAACAGATTGCAAGAGGTCCAAAAAATAGAAAGCATTGTATGCCGTTTGGTCCAGAGCAAAGTAGCCCTCAATCAGGGGACCCTGACTCGCTCACCGGGTAATGAAATCTCGTGTTGCCTGTCAAAGTGTGTGATTCAAATTTATGTTACATAAAAAAGTTGGGTTCGATCATTTAGTTCTTGATCGATGATAAAAACCTGGTAAACGAAAAAGTTTGGATTCTATAACGAATTATTGTGCCAAATTAAAGGAGGTTGGAAGATCATATGGTATGTTTTTACACGAATATATGCATGTGCCATGTCACATGTTCATGTTACAAAATGCCACTTTTTAATAGATGCATGCTACATGCTTGATTAAAGTAACGTCTATCAAAGGAATCCAAACTAAATAGAATGAAAGGGTAGGAAAAGGCAATGGTATATTGGTATTTGATCAAATCTGTGTGTGGATTACGTGGGTCAACTTGAGATGAGCCGTAGTGTTAGATCCGGCCCATTCTGTTTGGATCGTGCAAAAAAAAAGATATATACAACACAAAATCAACTTTATCAAATATATATCTTTGAAAATAGTACTTTCTCCGTCCCATAATGTTTGTCCCTTTTCTTTCACAAATTACAAAGGAAAAAGGACAAACATTATGGGATGGAGGGAGTAGTGTACATTAGGATCCGATCGGAGTCTGATTTTTAAAAACATCAATAACTGACGATGGGACTGATAGCTCCTCGGTCCGACCTAGTTCGATCCACAAAATCGGTTCAGAGTACAGACCTAGTTTTGTCCAACCCTAAATGAGATTACTCTAACTTCTCAAGATGCCCTAGAAGGATGATCTTCTAGATTTCCATTCATCGCTATTGGAACTTTAGCTCCCTTACTCATTATTTGTTTACAATTTCGGTAAAAAAACATTCTTTATGGTGGAGTCGAATCGAAAACATCTGAAAATTATTACAATAATAATTGCCCTTGGAAAGAGAGAGCTTGACTACATGCCTAAAGGCACTAGCCTTGTTCCCTTAAACTTAGGTGTCGGTCAATTGACTTTATTTCATTTCTTGAAGCTTGTTAAATCTTGGTGGGCTATATATGACGTGGGGGTTCACATGTCGGTTCGTGCGCATATGCGCGGTAAGCCCAACACATAAGCACATGAGGTTCTACCATATGGTGGATGGTTTAGGTTTAATCTCTTGATGTGGGGTAAGTTTTAGTCTCAACACGCCCCCTCAAGTGCAACTGCCTGGCCCCGCAATATGTCAGTTGCACTTGACGTCTCGTGCCTTAAGGCCGGCTAGCCCAATAGACCAGGAAGCCGTGACCCGGACCGAATAGAGGCTCTGATAACATGTTAAATCTCGGTGGGCCATGTATGACGTGGGGGGTTCACACGTCGGTTCGTGCGCATATGCGACACATAAGCACATGAGATTCTACCCTAAAACCAATTGGCAATAGGGGGAGTAGTCCATATACTTATATGATGGATGGTTTAGGTTTAATTTTCCGATGTAAGATAGGTTTTAGTCTCAACAAAACTCAAATACTTCTATTGCAAACATCAAACACTTAAGTTGGTTAGTATCATGATAAACCAAACAAAAATGAACATGTGTCTTCAAATTGTTAAATAATTAAACCATAAATAATATAATGGATCCATCTACATAAACAACGATAGAACTTTATTCATTCCAATATTCAATTGTACGTATTACAACCAACATACTCATACAACAAACGTAAACACATGCACCTTCAACATACACATCACAAAATGTATATCGTAGCTAGAAATAACACACATGCAACAAGCACATTAACACAAAGGCGGGACTTCCTTCGATCCAGAACACATTAAAAGACATTGCTTCGGTCACTTGGTTGTGGAGATTACTTAAGAAGCACGTTACCATATCCATAAATTGCATTTTACGACGATAACCTAATCGAAAAACCAAATGATGTAAACCGGGACATGCATCCCATGCACAAGGGCGGACCTAGCGGTGTGCTAGGTTCCGCTCTAGCCCACACAAACAATTAAAAAGATTAAAAAACAATTGGTGTAAGTTTAATATAAAAATAGTAAAAATTAAGATAAATTTTGTGTATATAGTAAAATTTATAGTAAATTTAGCCCACCTAAAATCAAATTGACAAAAATATAGTAATTTAGCCCACTTTTGTTTTTCCAGCTGGATCCGCCCCTGCACATGCACGTACGTAGATTGATTAATCAATCGGCTTGAGTAATATCGACGCCGAATAACCTAATCGTCCTCCTAATATGAATCGTAAAAGGAACTCCATCACCTTGATCATTATCATAGAAGATAACCTTATCCTTAACTCTCAACCGATGATGTCGGACAAACTCGCACCACCCGCCCAACACCACCGGCTTCGTGGCGATGCCACCAACCATACACTCGGTATAACAACGAAAGCTCCAAACTGTTCGATCTTCGTCTACTGCTTTGAAATCGACGTAGTTATTTGCACTATTGAATTCGGGAGGATGGACCAGCGACTCCTCTTCCAATACGAGCCCGCTATGGATGTCGACTTCCATCAACTTCTTCTCGAAGAGCTTAACTCGCGACGATGTCATTGCCATGTCGATGGATGCACAAGTCACTCAATGAAGCTAGAGATTGTATATATGTTAATTACGTAGTGTATGATTGTTTGATTTGCATGCAACACGGGTTTTCGGGATATATATACAAGTGGGTTTATTAATTGAGCTAGCATTTCTAAGTAATTTCATGATCTTACATATGTATAACCTATATCAATATGTGTTGATACTTCGGATGAATTTCATGAGGGAAATTGTTATGTTTTGCTTTGAGAATACGTTGAACTTAAGTTGGTCGTCACACGAAATAAAAATTCATTTTATATATTTATTTAGTTTGACGGTACGTGCTTTTGTCTGTCTTCTCTAAGACCGATTCAAGTCGCTTCATTTTTGTTTCTAGCACTCTCCCTATAGAGTAGAAACCAACTCCATAGATAGTGATTTACCATCAAAATTTAATAACTTAAGTTGTAGACCATGCTAGTTAGTGTATTGATATATGGTAGGAATAAAACAATTATACGATGTATATACTAATTAAGTGTATACATGTTTACATTAATATTCATTATGACTTTATATTAGAAAAGTAATGTATATCTGCAAAGCTAGAGACTTTGTGATTTTTGATCAATATAATTAACGCTTAACATCTATTTAAGGAATGGATCTAGTTTTATGTCCTTGTCACTCCTTACCAATTAAGTTGACTTGAGACTTGGTCTAAGTCTTTGGCTAGTAAGACATTGACTACACAAAAAAGCAAGCAAGAATTGGTCCAAGTCTAGGCTTTATGTTCGAATGTGTTTATTTTTCTAAGAGTAGAGGACGGAGTTTGATTGTTTCTAAAGTTTATTTTTATTTTCTTTTTTGTTGGCAAAAGGGCTCTAATGATTATTTTGTGCCTGGTTGGGCTTTTAGTGAACCGGGTCAAGTCTTTTTTTGTGGATCAAAAGAATCGGGTTAAACTTCTATGCACATTCCCATGTTCTCTACGTTGACAAGGTCGCACTGAGTTACGGATCCAGGCGGCCCGGGAGGGGGCGGCTCACCGGTGGCCGGTAGGGGGTGGCTCACCGGTGGCCTGTAGAGCAACATGTATAGTGGTACTTGGAGGCCCGTTTGGCCAACTTGGTCAATGATTAAGTGTTGGTGATTTTAGTGTTATCACCTACGGTTACCTAGGAGGTAACAGTGTCATTTGGTGTGGTCGGGATTCATACGACACTATGAAGGACTCACTTAGCTATATAACGGGTATGGGGGTGCGGAATGCACACTCGTGTAAGCTTAGTTGAGATCTAGAGAGAGATATTAAGGAATTATGATGTTACCTATAGGGTAACAGGATGTTACTATAGGGTAATAGTGGAACAATGTCTCTAAGACAAGAGTTAGACATGATGTTCAAGCTGATCTATAAGTGTTGTTACATGTTATGGAACTACGACTTTGATGTCTAAGATGATTGACAAGTATCGTTACCTGGGAGGTAACAATGACTTTATTGTCTTAGAAGGAGCAAAGACGTGTCTGACAAATTGTTCTATTTGATGGAACGGTGACTGTTTCCTATGTGGATCAGATGGTGTAACCGTCATGTAATTGACGTGAAACCACTTTGTAACTTCATTATTATGTCGTTAATAAATGGTGATGTGGATATGAATATGTCTTCCACGTGTGGCTGTTGGTAACCACCGATAACCACAAGTAACCGCCGGTAACGGCTAGTAACTGCCATTAACCGTTCCCTGTAACTGCTCCTTTGCCTGTATATAAAGGCTGTAAGGACGATAGTGTTAAGGTTGGTTCAGTTGGTTCTTTTGGCATAATTGAACTTCAATGAAGAGTCTAAAGTCCATTTTACATGAACTCTAAGGTTCGATCCATTACAAGAGCTTTGTATGGATTGGAGGGTTTGTCTTATCTCACTTCAAATTTCGTGGATTCCCTAAGGCTCGAAAGGGGCGAAATATTGATTTCAGAAAGTGACTACACGATTCAAACCTATATCGGTACAGATACATATGATTGATCTACTGAAGAAAGTTTATCTTCAACAACTTCCACGAAGAGGCGTTCTACTACAACAACATAGCACTGTTCCCTGATGCAACAAAGTTGCTGTTACCCAGGGAACAACGCCAACCACCAGCAGATTGAAGATCTTTGGTGGGAACAGCTGTTGTAGACTTGTAGAGACCCCAACACCAACATGCGAGATCAAGACACCTACAATACGGATATAATTATATTTGTACATACACTTGCCTTTTCAAATACACATATCCAATCTAAAAAAACTAAATTACATGATATTATTTTGCTATAGGGTAAACTAATATTAGTCTCGTGTTTTAAAGACACGATTTTGATTTACCTAAAAACTGATTATAAATTTTATATAAAATTATTCAAAAGAATAGCTTGTTTTTTATGAGATTTATTTTAATAATATATTATTTTCATTATAATATACTTTTTAAACAATTTTTTTTGTAGGATTATAATTTTCGTATAAGGATTGTGTACTTGTTTTTATCAATAAGTTTCTTTATTTTATAATTATAATTATTATTTTATATTTATTTTGGAAAAAAGCAAATTGAATTCATATGTAAGTATATAACTTTTTTATATATGTAAAATCTACAATACACTTTTAACCAATAAAAAATAAGTCAACTAAATGTCAACCAATCAAATTGATTTAATAAAATGATTATGTGTTTTGTTATATCTTTGTATAATATTATTAATTTAATTATATATTTCTTTGGAGTTGACATATGTTGTTTTATACTATTATTATTTTAATCTCCAATTTAAAATATAATAATATTTATTAATTACGGAGTATATCTTTAAGGAAAGTTTATAAATATAATTTCAATGACTATATATTCTTTCATATTTTACATGCATGTGGGGTCTACAATCAAATCTTAAGCAATAAAATTATTTTATTAAAGATATGTGATACGGTCCAATAAAAAGTTGACACGTGTCGTACCAAATATGTTATATCTCCGCTTTAGTATATAACTAGTAATAGTGCCCGTGCCCGAGAGGGCACGACTTGTATTAAATAAGTTTTCTATTTTTTATTAATTGTTACTATGGAGTATCGTTTTTCAATTATATTATTTTTAAGTAGTTTTGTAAATATCCAATTTCATTTAGATATTTTTAATAAAATAATTTGCATTTTAAAAGAATTAAGAACCTTTGGTTATTTATCTATAAATTTAATGTTTTATATCTTATTAATTATATATTTCAATTGGATATATTATATTGTAATATTTCAATCAGATGTATTATAGCATATGTTAAAAATATAATATTTACATAGATAAAAGATTTTAGTAAGTTTTTTAAAATACTCAAATCCTTTTTCTGGAATATTTTAAATACTTAGCAATCAAATCTAAACAAAAAAAACTCAATGAAAGATTTGATAGTTACTAAATCAATAATTTTTTTTAGTTTATTTTAGTTATACATTTTTTCCTTTATAACCCCCCTTTATTTATTTATTTTGGATAAATCATTCATGTATTACATAGATTTCTTTTTAAATTTGGCTAGCTAGATATGCATACTACTCGCAAGTTAGGGTTTGTTATTTTTTTGGATAAATCATTCATATATTAGATAGTTTTAAATTTGGCTAGCTAGATATGCATACTACTCGTATTTGGATACCCACTTAAGTTAGGCTTTGTTTTTTTTTTCGGATAAATTATTCATATATTAGATAGATTTCTTTATAAATTTGGCTAGATATCCATACGTAGTAGTTTATTTTTATTTTTTAATTAATTATAATGGGAATTGTTAGATAAGAAGATATCTAATGTGGGGTCTACAATAAAATTTCAACCAATCAAACAAATTGAATTGTTTTATTAAAGATGGGTGATGCGGACCAATGAGAATGTGACACGTGCCGGTGCATCGCACGGGCAATTTCTTGGAGTATATTTACTATATACTAAAGCGGAGGTTAGATTTAATATTTAGGTCGACACGTGGCACTTTCTCATTGGACCGCGTCCCCATCTTTAATAAAAAAATTCAATTTGTTTTATTGGTTGAAATCTCATTATAGACACCAAATTAGATTTCTTCTTATCTATTAGTTCTCATTTTAATTAATTAAAATTTAATAAAACAAACAACCGTATGCTATAAAATCTATTCAAAAAAACAGACAAATCCTAACTTACCAAATCTATCAGGAGTAGTACGGATATCTAGCCAAAATTTTAAAAAAAATCTATCTAATATCTAATATATTGATTGAAAAAAACCTATAGCCGTATCCTATCGAATTTATCCAAAAAAAAAAACTTACCAAATCGAAATAATTTAAATTAAAAAAAAATTAAAAGCTGAAACGAACCCTAGGAAAAACAATCCCCCTAAATATATTGCTTACCGTATGCATGATTTGCTTATCTTCAGTGGGCATATCTAGCCAAATTTTTAAAAACAATGTATCTAATAGTATATTGCAAGAATAATCTATCTCTAATACCATATGTGAGAAGGTTTGGGTTGTATAAACATACCGTATTCATAAGCCTCATCTCTACAACCATAATATAATCCAAGTTTGTGCCTCAGCAACTATAATTTATTGTTAAATTATAGTAAATTAATATAACATATTGATACATATTAAATAATAATACTACATATAATTCGATTAAATCTATAATTCGATTCTTTGCTCCAAGTATGCATACCTACGTGAAAACACATGAAGTGAATGATTCTATATATAACTTGATCATTTTATTAAATAAATTATATTGGTTGACATTTAATTGACTTATTTTTTATTGGTTAAATTTTTATTGTAGATTCTATATATATAGAAAATTATATGTATACATATAATTTAGATTTAATTTTTTTTCAAAATATCTATAAAATAATAATAATAATTATAAATAAAGAAACATATTGATAAAAACAAGTATTCAATCCTTATACAAAAATAAAATCCTACAAATCTTTGTTCGATTAAAAGATACATATTATACATAAATAATGTATCATTAAGATAAATCACCTACAAAGCACATTAAATAAAATAATACAAGATTTATATCAAACTATTTTTTTGAATAACTTTATATAAAATTTTAAGCAAATTTTTAGTTAAATCAAAATCGTGCCTTCAAGGCACGGATTTTCGTCCTACAAAACATGTTGATCAATTATTTTTTGGTTGAATATGTTATTCAATCATTTATATATTAGAAGATTTATATTTTGAATTGTTTTTGATACAAAACCCTTCTCAACCTTGATATAATTATTTATATTCATAAGAGTTAAACTTTTGTGTTTTTCAGGCTCCCCCTATGACGAATTAAAAAAATCTTATATTACGATAAGAGATAACTATTATATCAAAAAAGATTAAAAAGGATATAATATCTTATTAGAAATCTTATTTTTTCATAAGAGTTAATTGAATTTTTTTAAAATTTTTAAATTACTTCTTATATAAATAGATTAAAAAGATAGCTATTATATCAAAAAGGATATAACATCGTATCAAAATTCAAAAGAATATCTTTTAAATAAATTGATAATAAAGAATGTAATTAGATTAATTAAAATACAATGAACAAAATATTAATTGTTAAATTATGAGAGGTAGGAGCTTAAGTTATTAGGAACATAATAGATCAATAATAATAATTTATTTAGAAAAAGGGACCATTTTAATTTTTTTTTAATTCTCATTTCTTATATTATTTCTTAACAAATTAGATCAAAATGGTAATTAAAAAGATAAGTTAATTAATATGTATCTTTTATAGAAGAAAATTTTAAAGATAGATATTAGATGAGTAAGAAAAAAGATAAAATTACAGATTAGATAATTAAGCAAATTTTAAAGATAAATAGTATATTTTTTATATTATTAAGGAATTTTTTATTTTTGTATATATAAAAAAAGAATGTTGATGTGAAATGTATAATAAAAAATTTAAAATAATTTGGTTTCATCAAATATTATAAGTTTTTAATTGTTGATCAATTGAGAATATGTTGTTATGCAAATCACGTACTTATATTTTATAATCAATAAAATATTTTACTATGTAATTTATAATTACTTATATTTTAATATGCAAAGCTCCAACTTGATATATATATATACCTAAATTAAACATATCATTATTTTAATCATAATATTTAGTGAAAATATTTTGTAGTATGTGAAGTTGACACTGCTAAAGAAAATCAATTATGGAACATGTACCTAAATAATCATACGAGAATAATCCAAGATCTCAATTGATGTGTACTTGATAAATATTAATTTGAGATGGAGAATTGGAAGGACTAAGGAAGTGATAGATAGGGGTAGCAGAAAGGAATATTTGATTTCGTTTTCCTACCGATCAAATATACAACTTCCCAAGTATATCCATGTTTGAGTTGTGAATAAAATTATTTAGGGAAAATAAGATTAAAGATAGATCGTATGATTTAAAAGATAAAATTAAGGATTAGATAAATAAGAAAAATATACGATATAAAGTTGTATTATTTATTTGAGTTGAAAAAAAAATTAAAATCAAGCGGGGCCAGAATCAACGTGGAGGCTCGAAATTCTCCGGCTTTAATATATAGTAATATAGTATAGATTCTATTGCCAAGAAAACATACCCACAATATTATTTGCCCAAAATGTATCCAGTCATTACGTGATCAATTCGTGATATCTTAACTAATTAGGTTTTGGTAGAGCAATTTCCCAATCTTCATTATGTTTGATATAATTTTGATTAAATTATTCACTAGCTTTAGTACGTGAGTGGATATTAAGAAATTTTCATATTACCTAAATTACCCTTGTACCATAATAACAATCCTAGCTTAAAGTCATGTATGTTGATGTTTTTTTTTTTTTTTTTTTTTTTTTTTGACTCGGTGAGAATTAGGAACCCTACTTACGTAGGGAAGCCTAGAGCATCCTTTCGGATGAGAGCTAAAAGCTCATGGTGGTTCCAGATTACTTCCCATGGGAGACTGTGGCCCAGATTCGCGATTTTATCGGCCACAGCATTACATTGTCTATCCACATGTTGACTACCTCAAACTCTTCAAGAGATACAATAATATCTGCAATAACTCTCTCTATTTCCCAAGGACAACTTTTATGTCCTTGCACGGTTGTGATCACTGTTAGATTGTCTCCTTCAATTTCTAATTTTCGTACCCTTCTGTTTTTTGCTTCATCGATTCCATCACGCAAAGCCAAGGCTTCTGACATAAGAGCTGACACATTCCCATATCTGCTCACTGTCCCACTTATTGGGGATCCATTAACATCTCTAATTATCGATCCTCCTGACGAGTTCCCGTTGTTCAGCCTGGATCCGTCAAAATTTAATTTTGCAAAATCATGTCTCGGCCTCTTCCATTTAATTTGTTTCCTTCTTCCTAACACTCTGTCCATACGACATTCCTTAAGGTCCTTTTCTTCGTCCTCTTGCCATTTTTTAGCTTGTTCCCATTGTCTTAACTGGGTTCTAATATACAGGTTTAAGTCCTGAATCACTTCATTATTTGCTTGTTGGAATACAAGTTTATTTCTTTGATGCCAAATACTCCACCAAACAACTGCTAATTCTGTCAACTCTTTCTTCCCAAGAATATTCCTCAAATCCGAAAGGACTTTTCTTGGGCTCTGAAGTGATGGGCTATAGTTTCGGAGAGTATGTTCAGTATTTGCATTATACTTTTTGTAATCTTTAATGTGTGGGGGCATTTGATCATTAGATGGATCGAATCCTCATGCAAACTATTGCACATTAAACAACCTGGAGGGACTGCAACCTGTTTTTCACTCAATCTCTGCTTTGTTGGGAGTCCATTCATATCGATTTTCCATAAGAAATTCTTTACTTTCGGGTAGATATCCAATTTCCATATCCAATTATTCGGATTGGGATTCATCAAGCTTTCTTTAGTTATTAGGCTTAACGCTGATGCCGTTGAAAACCACCCGTTCTTGCTTGGTGCCCATACAATTCGGTCTTCTATGTCGTTTCTCGAAATCGGTATTGCAATTATCTTATCTACTACATTTCTTGGAACAATCTGAAGCAATTCATTCTTTTTCCAATTTTTTTCGGGTGTAATGAAGTGTTCAACCTTCAATTGCTCATTTTCTACATTATTTCTTAGAGCAAAGTTTAGAAGCGGTTCTTGAAAAGCCCAACTATCTATCCAGATTTTAATCGCTTTCCCATTGCCTAGTTGCCATTTGAGGCCTTCCTGAAATTCTGGTCTTAGTTTCAATAATTGTTTCCATTGCCATGATGAATTGGGCTTAACTTCATAGGTTGCAAGAGTATGCCCTCTTAAGTATTTTTCCGTAATGATTTTTACCCAAATGTTGTTTTGATTTGTCAGAATTTTCCATAACAACTTCATTTGAAGGGCTTTGTTCATGTCGCCTGCTTTCCTAATTCCTAGTCCCCCACACATTTTTGGTTTGCATATTCTGTCCCAACCTATCAACGGTTTATATTGTCTGTCCTTGTTCCATAAGAAACTCCTTTTAATTATATCAATTTCGTCATGTATGTATTTAGGCAGCATGAAGCTTTGCATTAAATAGTTTGGTTTCGTTGCCAAATTTGATCTTATTAGTGCCGAACGTCCTTCTTGAGATAACGAATTAGCTTTCCACTTAGTCAGTTGTCGCTGTGCATTTCCTATCGTGTCTTGAAACATTTCCTTATTTATTTTTCCATTGATAATCGGACAACCAAGATATTTTTCTAGATTCGTCATTGTACTAATTCCCAATGTTTGTTTAATATGCTGTTTTTGCTGGCTATCCACTCTCTTGGAGGTATGAAATGCTGATTTGTGATAATTAACTTTTTGTCCTGATATTGCGCAGTAGTTTTCAATGATTCTTCTCATCTTGTTGCATGCATTTTGAGTTCCTTTAGCAAATATTATCATATCGTCAGCAAATGCCAAAAATGGTATTCTTGTTCCTCCACGTGCTATTGGGAATCCAATCAAAGGTTTCGGGTTCTCACTTACTTTTTGAAGCTTTCTTGCAAGGATCTCAGCCCCGATTACAAATAGGTAAGGTGACAATGGGTCTCTTTGTCTAATTCCTCGCTCCGGTGTAAAAGGTTCTGTGGGTCCACTGTTTACTAGAACTGCATATGATACTGTACATACACACTCCTGGATCCATTCAATAAATTTTCTATCAAAACCAAACTGGTTAAGCACCCGAAGCAAGAAATGCCAATCCATCCTATCATAAGCTTTTTCCATATCCAGTTTAACTGCCATCCACCCATCTTTGGCCTGACTTCCTCTGAAGGAATGAAAAATTTCATGTGCAATCAGAACATTGTCGTGTATTGATCGACCTGCTACAAAGGCTCCTTGCATTGGGTGAATTATCTTGGGCATAACCATTTTCAGTCTTTCTGTTAGAATTTTTGCTATAATTTTGTAAATCGTGGTACATAGACTAATGGGTCGATAGTGATTAGTTGTCGACGGGTTGTCTGTTTTCGGTAGCAGTGATATAAATGTATGATTGCTTTGTTTCAATAGTTTTCCAGAGTGGAAGAAACCTTTAACCGCCTTGATGACTGAAGGACCCACAATGTCCCAATATTTCTTATAAAATTCTGCGATCATTCCATCCGGACCTGGAGATTTATCCGATCCAATATGAAAGACTGCATTCCTTATTTCCTCATTAGTTACTGGGTTAATGAGTCTTCTATTTTCTTCATCTGATATTTCCTTTTCTACTAGCGTGAGGTACTCTTCCAACATCGTGGTGTCTATCGGCTCCTTTTTATATCGTTTACAGAATTCATTTCTGATTTCTCGACAAATGTTCTCCTCTCCTACTATTTGTGTGCCTTCAAATGACGTTATTGATCTTATAATCTTACGGTTTCGCCTTCCTACTGCTATTTTATGAAAGTACCCTGAATTGGAGTCCGCTAGCTTGATATGTTTTGTCTTTGCCCTTTGTTTCCAATATGTTCTGTGAAAATTTAGTATACATTCCTTTTTATTTAGAATTCTAATTTGTTTCTGGATAATTGCTGGTTGTGGTGATGTTGTTATTTCCTTTTGGATCTCAAGAAGAGTGTCCTCTATTTCCTTAAGTTGTTCGAATGTATTTCCAAATGTTCTTCTCTTCCATTACTTGCAGTGAGTCTTCAGCAACTGCGTTTTTTTCATGAGTTGGAACATATATGAACCTTGAAATTCCACTCTCCATGCTTGTTTTACCACATTTCGAAAATCTTTCCTTTGCATCCACATTTTCTCCATCTTAAATGGGGATGCCTTGCTAATATGATCATTTGTGAATTCAATTGATATTTTACAATGATCCGATGAGGTGAATGCATGATTGTGTGTTCGAATTTCTGGAAACCATTGTAATATACACTCACTGACTAGTACTCTGTCCAATTTTTCGTATATGTTGTCTATTTCGGTTCTATTTTTTCTCCACGTAAACATATTTCCAGTCGTTGGAATATCTCTTACATCACAATTGGTTTTGAAGTTTGTTAGTCTCGTAAATCTACTTGCATCAGGAATACAACCTCCCTTTTTTTCACTTTGTTCTTGAATTTCATTCAGGTCTCCTAATATCACCAGAGGCAAATTAGTACTATTTGCACAACAAGAAAAATCTTGCCAAAATTTATCCTTCTTGCTTTCTCCTGGCGGTGCATAGACAAAGCACAACGCAATAGTATAATTTGTTATTTGGTTTACATACTTCAAAATGATATATCTGGGCTCATGTACCAAAACTTCTACATATTTACTAGTAAACTGGTGTTCTTTCCACAATACACAAACGCCCCCCGCCCTACCTTCAGCCGGGGACCAAATAATGTTGTCAAAACCTGCACGTCTCCAATTTTGGTCACTTGGCAATTTATCCGTTTTGGTTTCCACAATTGCCATTATTTGTATTCGTTCGATTTTACAGAACGAATCAATTTCAGGCCAAAAGGACTTTCTTCCTATCCCTCTACTATTCCATAGAGCGACTTTCATTTATCCCTAATTTTAAAAATTAGACTTACAACCCCAATGAGTTCTGGTTCCAGATTATCTATTTTGCAATGAGTCCTGTATAATATTCTTACATCACAATTGGGAGAGTTTAAGATTATCAAAAACCCAATGGACTTCTTGATCTTCCTATATAATACATCTAACAAAAAAGGAATTCTTATCGCACTTAGTTTTGCCAATTCGCTCAATTCCTTCTCCCAAACTCTAGAAATGTTGCCTTCATTGATCTTTTGTAGTTTGGTTCGTCCTGTATACAGCAATATTCTTGTTTGCATAGACACCAATATCAGTCAAAGAAAGCTTGTAAAGGTTCAATAACACATACTCGTCCATACGACAGTTTTCTATATACTCACTACAACAAAAAATCATTTGCTTCCTATGCCTCACAATCGAATTTCTACAGCAGAGACTTTCTAAAGAATACAACAAAGCATCTGCCATAGCATAAATCCAATTAGCACTAGGTATATTAGAACATGAGAGATCAAAGTACAAATTACAGGGCAAAATTTCAAGATCAGTCATGAGCTGATCACACGATTCTTTATTGCATCGCATCCATAACTTTTTAACAAAAACATAAGGAGGTGAGCGCAACACCCACCACCTACCCATCACACTCCAAGCGTCCTTTAACCAGACCATACGCTCGTTGAGGGCACACACTTCCCTGCCAAAGAAGAGTTTAATTGTCATACTAAGGATAAAAGTCTCAGGTGTAGACAAATTGGGGCCTAGATTATCAAGTTGGCTTAAAGAATGATCATCACCATCTCCAAGTTTATCAAGAAGGATATGCTGGCCTATATTGCACTCGAATAACAGAAACTTCAGAACAATCTGTCCATTGCTAGGCAGTAACAAAACAAGGCACAAAGTCTGCTTACTCAAAAGCACATATATTCTCATACGATCATTACTAGTTGGTTCAACAATGAGTGTTTTCATTATACTATGGAGGTAGTCGTTAGGAATAAAACAGCAAGCATTAAGTAGGATATTTCTTATGATTTCAATAATATGTAATCTTTGAAAAGAGCCCATTTTTACTCTACTTATATCCAACCAAATCTTGGTACAAGTTTGTAGAAGACTTCTAGTGACAAGCTGAATAGTCAGACAAATTGTACCCAATACCTTGATTTCATAAAACCTTATTAGTACCCAAGAATACCAATTTAGATTTCCACTAAACCAATGATAGACAATACAGTTTTTTCTTGGTAATAGATGTTCTTTACCGTTCTTAACTTCTTTATATTCATAACCCTCATTTTCCAACCAAACTCGTAACAAGGACTCAACTCTATAGATCATGCTATGCTCATTTACAGATTGGGGACACACTATCTTAATGGTGCTTATAACATTTCCTTTCATCATCCAATGATTTAGGATTTTTCGTTTAGGTTCAGTTGCATCCATTAGCTCATCAATCAGAGATTCAGAAAGCATGACCTCTTTAACCCCTGAGGGATTGGTCCAATTAGCTGTCTTATGCAGCTTCAAATTTCTGTCTTTCGTTACACCAGACGCACTGGCTTTTTTGTTCTTCTCAAGAGCACCACTACTTAGGGTCTCCTCGACCATAGTGGGTTCGGTTTCATGTTGTTCATGGGTTCTCCCCTTTGTTTGTTGTTCAGAGTTAGATTTTTCTTTAGTTGGTTGTTCCTTATGGAATATAATATCCGAGCATAACAAAAACAATCTCACCCTATGCATCAATTTATAGTTCACATACATAGGCATGGAAATCCAGTGATGCATATTTAAATCAACATAGTAAAGGATGTAGATGCAAAACCTGACAAGAAATCTGTGGATCAAACCCGAGCAACCATCCTTTGGAAGGAGAGTGGAGTCCTTCCATCTGTCTTTAGAAGATGAGGAAAGAAATGGAGTCCACTGGAATAGGAGCCAGCGCCTCGCCCCGTTCGTCCTTTTTCGCCGCCATCTTGTTCTCGCCCCCAACATCCCCCATTTTCGAAGATATGCGTTGATGTGCTGTTTCTCCAGCCCAAGATTCAGATCCGAGCGGGGCTCCGTAAGGAACAAATCGAGCCGTTTCACTCGCGACCATGGAGAGCCGACGATCGCGGTAGGTTCACGCAAGGCTCTACGCCCTCGCCAGTTCTGTTTTGAAAAACCGACATAGCTAGGTTTTGGGGTTTTTGTTTGTGAAGATTTTCGGATTGCAAAGTAAGAGTTTTCGATCTTGGCTGCAATTGGAGATTGCAAGGCAAGGAGGCAAAAGAAATTGCAGATTTGGCAGATTTGTTCTTTAGGTTTCAATTTGGGGGCTTGATTTGGGACTTGGTACTGTTCATTGCAAAGGGAAAGGGGGGCAAGGGTTCGGGAGCGTTTCTCCATCGTTTTCACGGTTTTGCTTTGTTTGCTAAGTCATGCATGTTGTTTACCAAAAGGAAAAAGCATTCTACTTTTTCAATAATTGAGGTTATCATGAGGGGCATATCCGGAAAAAAGAGAGAAAAAATATAAATGGTCATGTATTTTGAAACTGTTATAATATTATTATTATTATCGGATATGGATGTACATGGATAAGCTTAAAACCCTAGATTTGATCTTATCCCATCTCTTGTACTCTCTATATAAAGACCCTTATGGGTGACCTAATAATATAGATCTGATCTCCCTTCCTCTCTCACTTCTCTCTGATTGTTTATTATTCTCTTATTTTATAATACGTTATCAGCACGATTGCTTTCAGGCTTAATTAGCATATGTCTCGTAAAATCCTTGTTGTACTTCGATTTTCAGCACGATTTGCTTTCTTATTAGATTTGACCTTTGAGCATGATTTCGTATCTGATTTGAGTGTTTATGCATACGCATACGTAGAGGTTCTCCTGTTATATATCTGATTTTAGTGTTTGCTTGATCCACATACTCTGAGTGTTTGCTGGAATTGCGCTATACTGCATACCTATACTTCATACGTAGTAATGAATTGGCTATTCATGATTTGAGTGTTTCAAATCTGATTTGAGTAAACAATTATATGATCGTATTGCATACTAAGTGATTGCTTGATCCGTTTATAGAGTAGTAATTAATTGACTAATAGCATTAATACGTACATAATTTATGTACACATCTATTTTCACACTCATACGCATATGTGCTTTAATTATATTGATGGGTGTCTTTGTATACCCTTGTAGCTTAATTATTTTCATGTTAATTCCAATTGGTTTGATTGATTCATATACGGGATAGATCTATATGTGTATGCTTATACATTGAATGTTATGCTGTTAATCCATGTTGTTACATTCTAATTGTATATTTGTATATTACGTTATATATTCTAATTACGTTCCCAAAAGTGGATATAGAGTTTGTCATTGGAATTGGAATGACAAAGCTCGAAGAGGTGTACAATAACTATCTCTGAAGCGACAAGTTATAATTATATTTTCATCTCCTAAAGAGATGTACAATTCGATTCAACTCCGAAAGAGTTGGAAAGACGAGGATTATATTACCCCTGAAGTGGTAATTAAATATGTAATCCCTGAAGTGATTACTGAATATGATTATATTACCCCTGAAGTGGTAATTAAATATGTAATCCCTGAAGTGATTACTGAATATGATTATCCCTGAAGCGTTAATCAATATACTATACTATATCTTGAGTGATAGTTCTCATCCCCCGAAGTGGATGAAACAACTAAAAACCATCCCTAGAAGTGGATGCGATAATAAAAGCTTACACTCATCTATATCTGAAGCGATAGTTCTCATCCCCCGAAGTGGATGAAACAAATGAATCTATCCCCAGAAGTGGATGAGATAATAAAAGTTTATACTAAGTCATCTCTTGAAGTAGATGACAAATGTTCTATGACAAATATTATCTCTTGGAGTAGATAATAAAAGACCAATGACAAATATTATCTCTTAGAGTAGATAATAAAAGACCACAAATATTATCTCTTGGAGTAGATAATAAAAGACTAAATCACATCTTGAAGTATGTGATTAAGCAATCTTATTAAGTCATATATATCACATCCCGAAGTATGTGATCGATTAAATGGTCTAATATATCACATCCCGAAGTATGTGATTGAAAGGTCTCGAGGTCTGAAAGACTTCACATTTAATCTCATGTCACTAGAAGTTGACAATCTTTTTATTATATTTTATTTCTTTATTTATGTTTCTCAATTTAATTATTCATGTTATTGTTTACATATATTTTTTATTTGTTTTTAAAGTTAAAACGTATCATCCCCTGAAGCGGATGGATATATGACATTGTCCTCGTTGAGACAATTTTGCATATTACTCCCTGAAGTGAGTAATGATAGAAAACATCTCACTTCTTGAAGAAAGTGATAAGAGTATTATCCCTGGAAGTGGATTTACATATACAACTATTTACTTGTTGTAGTAAGTTATGAGAAGAATTCATCTCTAGAAGTAGATGAACATATCATCTCCCGAAGTAGATGATAAATGGTTCAAGATATATTCTAATTTTTTTTTCTGTCACTTGGAGTGACAAATGAAATATTTGTGAAAATTCATTCTTGAACATAATGATGATAAATTATTCATTGTCACCTGAAGTTGACAAATGAGATGTTTGAGAGAATTATGCAGCACTTGAAATTCTAGGAAAATTGTGCTAAACTATAATTATAGTTATCATCATCAACTCCATACGAGCCTGAAGACTCGATTTTTGGATAAGAAGAGATCATTGTAAACTCTTGGCGAGTTAGAAGATCTCATACCAGTCATGTACTCCGGAAGTAGTACAAGAAATATGACATGTACTCCAAAAGTAGTACAAGAAACATAAGTTTATGTTATATTCAGAACTAGTCCTAAATAACCCCATACCTAGCATGAACTAGGAGTTCAAGGTCATGGTTGACCAACCTCTTGCATGCCTGAAGCATGCCTCCTCCGGAAGAGGGTGTGAAAGAGGTCACAATATATTATGCATGCGGCCGCTAGTCATGGTTATGACTTATAGCTAGGACGTTAGGGGTAAATTTGAGGTCGAGAAGGACATCTGAGATAAGGGATACCCCATAAGTGATAAAAACCACAACTTATGAGTATAAGTGTGGAGACCGGTCTAATCTAAAGCAAAGTTCTGAATGTACCCATTTTGAGGCATCTATTTCTATCATAAGATCAAAATCAAGATAAATGGTTTATCTGATTTGAGTTGATGAGCTCCCAAATTAATGTATGATCACCGACATGTTCAATGGTAGAAAACCATATTTGTTAATGGTGTCGCAACACCTACTATTTGAAAACCAAAAGTTTTCACAATCATACGCATGACAAATTGGTGTAAAGGTTGAGATGACTCTTAAAGAGTATATCCCATTGAACAAGGTAATATCATTAACCAGAAGTTAGTTGATAATAAAGTATCCTTGTGGCATGATTACTTGATCACTCAAGAAAAATAATGGTCCGCATGATTGGTGTAGGACCACAAGAACATGAGACTTGAAGTCTCTTCAATATCGAGTGACCTTGTATCTATGAAAGGCTTATGCCCTTGGTAGATTAGTAGCAAAGTCGGTATGTTGTATGTCAATACAAAGTCTCCTATACTCCTTGACTGGGTTCAAGTGATATGTGAGGACCAAACACATCGCCATGTGAACCATTATGGATTATCATATCATTGTTGAAAGATGCCTCAAGCCATTGGTTCCATTGAATAGCTAGGCAAGGGCTTATGCATAACATACACGACTTGGAAGAGTCATTGATCAATTAGGGTCATGAAGTCGTTAATTCAATGTGGAGAGACTGCTTATAGAAAATTCTCCTACTTGAAGTTTAGCTCTAGAAGAGATTAACTGCTTCAGATGTCCTCCATCTCCCGAGATAATTTTGAAGTAATGCCACACAAAAGGAAAGTTGGGATTAAACGAGAGGATTGGGTCCTTGTCGTTTAAAGAATACCTTGAGCTTATAAGCGGTGATCAATATTTTGCTCGGTATTAAGATTATCACTTATGGCGAGGTGAAAATCCCAACTTTAGGGGGAGAATATAAGTGAGACTAAAAGTTAAAGCGATTGCATGGGATGCAATTTGCTATTTTAGATCCAAAGATAACTAAACTATAAGTTTAGTGGATCGTGTAGCTAGTATGTTATCAAATATATGTAATGATATAAACGAAAGTGACAAAGTCAAGTCACATGCATCAACCTAGGTTGCACCACCTCGTTTGGAGATTCCAGAAGTAACTCCGAACAGAACAAATAATTTCTCAATCACACCGGAAGTGTGAAGAGACAATTAGGCTCTAAAGATATCATTCATCGAAAAAGAAAAGAGCCGATAACATCACAAAAGGGGTGATGATATGTCAACTACACACAAACATGAAGATAGATTTCCTGAAGAAATTCTATCTAAAGACTTTGAAAGCAAAGAGAATAATATTGGCGACAATCTGGGATTGTCGATGACTAAAATAATCTAAGTATTGGTATTAGGTGGTACCAAGAAGATGTAATCATTGATATCTTTGGTTGTTCAGTTCGAATCAAATTCGAGCAATAATGATCCTTGAATAAAGGAGGAACGTCGACATTGAAATGGTTAAGAATGCTGGAAAGAAGCTATTCGAGTATAGCTACATTTGCTATATAAACGAGGTGTTTTTTTGGGCCTGAAGTTCCAACACCATAGAGTATAAAATCAGTCAACTATATATTGGTGGTTGTTCATAAGAAAATGAAATGAACACAATGCAGTGTTCGGATTCAAAGTTTGACTGATTGTACGAGATTTATAAAGTCTCAAGTGAAGTACATAGAAATGTGCTCACACATCATGGATGCAATAACGCTCGATCAGATTCTTGCTGCTTTGGTCGATGGGCGACAATTAAGATGCAACTCATGAACGTGGTGAAAAATCCCATAAGGATTACAATTCCCTAAAGCATTTGTATCAAACCACATCATATGCATCTCATTAAGCTAAAAAGACAGCTACATGGATTGAGTCAATCAACAGAATGCGGTATAATCGCCTTAGCGGATGTCTACTGCAGGAAAAAGTTTATGAGTGATCAAACGAGTCTTATGCTCATGTAATCATTTTTGTTGATGACTTGATCTTCAGAAGGGGTCTAACTTAACCGATTACATGTAAAGAGAAGTTGATATGAAGGACTTATGAACCACTAAGTATTGTCTCGGCCTGTAGTTCGAGCATACATAGAATAGGGTGAAAGACCCTTTGGATTGGTTGAAGCACAAATGTAAAGTCCACATATAGTAGTAAGATCACTACGTATGGAAAATATTGTCTTCTTCTCTTAGTGGAAAATTGAAGAGATATTAGGTCCCGAAGTACCTTATCTCAAAGCAATATGAGCATTGATGATCTTGCTTCATTGCCCCAGTAAAGTCATTTGAAGTGGCAATGAATTGTTTGTCTCCCTAAACATACAATAATGATTGTTGGTCCAGAAGTACCAAATCTTCAATGAAGACACATCAGGGTATATATGTGTCAAATGAAGAATGTATGTTTAATTGAGGGGGAGCATCATTATACGACTGTACTCTTTTTCCCTTGACTTTGGTTTTTATCCCACTGGGTTTTTCCAAGCAAGGTTTTTAATGAGGCAATTCGTCATACAAGGTCGATGATGAGACAATCTCGACCTGAAGCTCGAAATACACGAAAGAATGAGATCTTATATTTGTCATCGAATCAAGTTGAAGAAGATCCAACGGAGGTATATGAAGATAATGAAGCTTGTATTGCTCAAGTCAAGAAATGATCATTAAATGAGATACGAGACAACATATGTCATTGACAAGTTTCTCCAATTTCAAGATTCAACTCAAAGACTGGATGGATGCTCAATTCAATCAAGCATGGAAGATATATTTCGAGTCAAGAGAGAGAACAACACTGCACTCTTTTTCCCTTCGTCTTAGTTTTGTCCCATTGGGTTTTCCAGACAAGGTTTTTAACGAGGCAGTTAGGGATGTACATCCAAGGGGGAGTGTTATAATATTATTATTATTATCGGATATGGATGTACATGGATAAGCTTAAAACCCTAGATTTGATCTTATCCCATCTCTTGTACTCTCTATATAAAGACCCTTATGGTGACCTAATATTATAGATCTGATCTCCCTTCCTCTCTCAATTCTCTCTGATTGTTTATTATTCTCTTGTTTTATAATAGAAACAACCTATATTGTCTCAAAGGCCATGTTTTTTGAAACGGAGAGAGTATATTATTAGCTACATTTAGCAATGATATATATGATAATTCGTTTTCGGTTAAAATAATTCGGTTTCGGTTTTCGTTTTGTTTTTAACTAATATATAAGTATTCTATTCATTAAAATAAAATATATATTCTAAAGAAAATAATATAGTATTAAAATAAAATAAATATAAGTATAAAGAGATGCTCAAATCCTATAGTAAAAAAATCAAAATAATCATACAAAATCTTACATCTATTCATCTATTATTTTTTCATAAAAATTCAAACAAATCAAATTCGTGCCTTTAAGGCACGGACAATAACACTAGTTAAGCTCTAAGTAGCCGACAAAAAAACTGAGTAATATAAAGATACTATTTTAAGCTAGGTCAACCGATCCTCCACCATTCAAGAGCATATAGTCAGACAAACTCAAATTTTGAATTATAGTGGTCAGCTAATCTAATAGCATCCAACATTTTTTTAATAATTACTATTCAGAGTATATAATACGGTATAATGACATTGTTTATCCAAATGTGTTTTACCTAATTTAATCATCTAAATATTTGTTTGACGAAAATGGGTAACTAACCCATGGGAGACAAAAATTGAAGAGAATAGGCTACAAGGAAAAAAATTGTGCTCCCATAGGCTTTTTTCCAATTTTGCCCCTATATTTTTTTTAAATTTACAACATGACGTCATCAATGGCATATGATGACGTCAGCACCCCTTACCACTATCGGCGTTGACCAGTTGTTGACCGGCGTTGACCGTCTCGTCATTGGTGATGGCAAGTAACTTGTCATCAGATGACAAGTTACTTGTCATTACTTGTCATCAGTCCACGCGCAGAAAACTTGTCATTTCGTTCACGTATTCAACTTGTCATCTGATGACAAGTCGAGGTAAAACCCATCATTCACACAAAAAACGTGTCATCAGTGATGACCAGTTACGAAATTGACCTATGTGGGATTTGAACCCACATTATTGTGCATCAAGCACATTGCTCTACCATTTGAGCTAATAGGTCATAATTATAAGTAATATATATACAAATCTAACATACCCAAACCCATAAAATCATCCCAAAAACATAAAACAGACTTGTCATCACTCCCCAGATCCGTAAACCAACTTGTCATCACCAAAAACACATTAAAAAAGGAATTGTCATCGCCAAAACCCATGAAAACGGACTTGTCATCACCCAGAACCATAAAAACAACTTGTCATCACCTAGAACCTAAAAACACAGTTGTCATCAGTCAGATCCGTAGAACAAACTTAAATTTCTCAAAACTCATAAAAAATCACTTGTCATCACCCTAAATCATAAAAATCGTCCCAAAAACACTAAAATGAACTTGTCATCCAAAAAACCCACAAACTCAAAACCCCTATACCCACAACAAAACTTGTCATCACTTAAATCCGAAACACAAAGTTGTCATCCAAAAAATCCAAAAACATATCCAAACCCATAAAATCATCCAAAAACCCTTAAAACAAACCTGTCATCACCCCCAGAACCGTAAAACAACTTGTCATCGCCAAAACACATTAAAAACGGACTTGTCATCGGAAAACCCATAAAAACGAACTTGTCATCACCCAGAACCATATAACACAACTTGTCATCACCCAGAACCTTAAAACGCACTTGTCATCAGTTTGTTTTAAATTGCTCAAAACTCATAAAAAATCACTTGTCATCACCCCAAAACACAAAATCGTTTCAAAAACCTTAAACTCAACTTATCATCCAAAAAACCACAAACTCAAAAAACCCTAAACCCACACAAAAAAACTTGTCATCACTTAAATCCGAAAAACAAACTTGTCATCCAAAAAATCGAAAACCCTCAAAAGTCCAAAAACCCAAAAATCCAACCGGTTGGATCCGGCTCTTACGAGCCCAGATCCGGCTAGATCCGGCTCGTACGAGCCCAGATCCGGCTAGATCCGGCTCGTACGAGCCCAGATCCGACTAGATCCGGCTCGTACGAGCAAGATCTAGGCTCGTCGGAGCCAGATCAGGGCTCCTACGAGCCAGATCTGGGCTTGTTCGAGCCAGATCTAGGCTCGTACGAGCCAGATCTGGGCTTGTTCGAGCCAGATCTAGGCTCGTACGAGCCAGATCTGGGCTTGTTCGAGCCAGATCTAGGCTCGTAGGAGCCCAGATCTGGGCTTGTTCGAGCCAGATCTAGGCTCGTACGAGCCCAGATCTGGCTCCGACGAGCCCAAATCTGGCTCGTACGAGCCCAGATCTAGAAGAGAGGGATGAGGGGGAGGAGAGGGAGAGGGCGAACGAACCTGAAATCGTTGGCGGAGGCGGCGACGACGGTGGCGTAGGTGGTCGGAGAGGCGGCGGCGAGGAGAGGGAGGGCGGCGAGAGGGAGGGACGGATTGGGGTTGGCGGCGAGAGGAAAGAGAGGGAGGGAAGAGAGGAAAGAAAATGGAGATGAGAGGGAGAGAGGAGAGGGAGAGAGAGATGAGTGCAAAAAAAAAATGAAGAGGAGAGAGAAAAAGAAGAGAATGGGGGGTTTTATAGAAGAGGAAAAGCCTAGTTAGTTAATTTATTTTTGGGAGAGGTTACCTTTCTAAAATTTGCCCCAAAACACCCCCCCCCACCCCATTCCCTCTATTTGTTTTCGTACCTCTTCGGGCCTACAAGTATAGCACGCACAAACAAACCTCGGTACTTACTATTACAGAATCAAATAACGGTACTTCTCGTAGGAGGGGAAGAGATTAATGAGTTTTCTTCCGATCGATATGTAAATTTGATTAGAAAAACTCGGTGTATACGTGAAGTAGAACACCGGTGATACAAATCTCGAAGGATTTCTTACAAAGAAATAACAAATCTAAGCAGAGGAACCAGTAAAGGCTAAAGGGCCTTAAAGACCTACATCATTCTAAGTTCGGGTACAAACTAAAAAACACTTTGAAAACTTGCGCTTGATCCTATAGACCACGTTGCCGATGGTAAGGCCGACGCTTTCAAATATCCTAAGATTTCGGGCCTTCCATATGAAATAGACTATGGCGCCCAAGGATGTCTTCCGCTACTTCTCAATGTAGTATATTATACACATATCAACGAAAAAATAATCATTATTCGTACATGGTACGTGTCTTCAACTAGTTAATGGGCAGTTTAAACATCCCCATACCATTTGCTAAACAACAAACGAATAATTTTCGAAAAAAATTGAAATAAGACTTTTATCATTAGAAAATTAAAATGATCAAAATCCATCAACTAAAGATACCAATGATTACCATAATAACATAACAATAAATCATAATATAAACTCTTGATGAGTACTAAAACTTAGTGTGTATTAAGAAATTGAATTGAGATCGATAAGTAGATATAGGAAAAACTTTAGAGATTTTAGGTACTCACTTTTGTTTTTTTTTTAAGTTTTTCTAGTTAACATCTTATTTGGTCTTTTTTCGGTATGCTCTACATTGTATGCGTCTCATGTATTTCTGCATCTTCTTACTCTGTATCTATCATTAACTACTACAAATACCGTATCATATACGAATAATGTAAATATAAATCCAAATTAACCAAATTGAGATTGAAGTTTGACATAAATCTTCTTTTAACTCGAAAATTTACAATCCAAACTCGATAGGTCAGAATCCGAACCTATTGACCTATATATATACTTTTATCAATACAATGTTAGTTTTTAAAATAATTATATTCAATTTTTAATATTTATATTATTGTTTAGTACTATTGACATATGTGAAAGTTTTTCACTTTTTTTCAAGTTTTAATAATGACAAAAACATATACTAATAATGAAAAATTGTTAAGTTATCAAAAAAATTACTTGAATCAATGAAAACGGTGTAAAAAATAAAATCATTATTCTTAGAAAATATAAGGAAATTGGATAAGATGTCAAGTAGATATAAGGGCCCGTTTGGTATCGATATCAAGTATGAGTATCGATATAAGCCATATCCATAGGTCATATCTAGTGTTTGGCAAATCAGATATGGATATCAAATATCCATACCCATTGTTTGGTAAAACTAGATATAGATATCAATTGATATATAGATATCAAATTTGTCAAGTTTTGATACACCAAAAAAATGGGGAAAAATGTTATATCTTTGCTCTCCTTTTTCCATCTCCTCAATTCTTTCCCATTTTTTGTTGCTCAAGTTTGTCGACAAAAGGAGTTTTATTTTTGGCAAAAGTAGTTTTATTTTTACGACCACAAATAAAAGTTTTATTTTTTTGTGTCAAAACTAAAATCTAGTTGTTTTGGGTTAAAAAAACAAATAATATTCTTTATAACAACAACAACAACAACAATAGGCCCAGCGTAATTCCCCTACGGGAATCTGGGCGGTCAGGATGGGGGCCGCCCTAGCTAAGCGCAGAGGGGGGGCGTCCAAAAGACCCAAAAACTACGGCTAAAAAGATAAACCACCAAAGAAGGAGTACACAAAGCATACCCCCGAGGGGTCCTATCACAAAGAAACTAACCCAACCCACAACAAAGACACATAAAATAAAGCACATAACCAACAAAACACAAACACCCAGACATAACGAAAGATTAAGGCTTGTCGTCTGTTCAGGGACTAGCCATCCACCACGCGAATCTTCTCCCTCCAAATATCTCTACAAACTGCCAGATCTGCCGAAATAATATTCTTTATAAAATTCACTAAATCATAATTTTTATATCGTTATCTAGACAATTGTATATAAATACAAAAAAATTGATACGAGATATTTGATATACGATATCCGATATCCGATAGCGATACTGATATATGAAATTTGATATCTATACCGATACTTGATATCTGATATCCATACCGATATCTAATATCTGATATCTCTGGTATCGATACCAAACGAGCCATAAGGAAATTGGATAATATATCAAGTAAATAAATGGGTTATTCTTAGAAAAATATAATGTAATAAAATAAAATTATTATTTTATTCAGATTTGATGACGTAGCGGAAATTTTTATACAAACTTGGGTTTTGCTTTATACTTTCTTTAATACAGTAGATGCTTACTATTTTTTGTTTATTTTTTCCATTTCTTTTTTATCCTTTTTAGTACTCCATTTGTCTCTAAATATAAGTCTCATTTTTTGTTTTTGGACGTTTCAAAATATAAGTCCCATTTGTAAACTTTCCATCTTTGAAAAAATAAATTTACCATAGTATTCTCATCAAATCCTTCAAATTACCCATTTTTTATCCCTCTATTATTTTCTTTTACTATATTACTCTCTCCAAATCATTCAAATTACATCTTTTTATTCTTCTTTCCCCTCTTTTTACTATATTACCCTCATCAAATAATTCAAATTACACATTTTTTTATCCATATGCTATCCTTTTATCATATTATCCTCACTAAACATTTTATTTGTTGAATCCCCACTAAACAATCTAAATTGCTCACTTTTTAACTTTTTCTCGAAATTCATGCAAAATCCCAAATGGGACTTATATTTAGGGTTGGATGGATTATTATCCGTTCGGCCTAAAATATTTCTAGATATATATATAGTTTTCTTATCTTATCAATTTATCCCATTATAGTATTATGGTTATCTTCCGACCTCTTGATATCTCATCTCTATATAATGCACCCAATGTCTTACCCCTAGCTGGCCAACGAAACGATTTGCATGGAGTTAATTAAGGCTTGGTTGGAGATGGGCCAACAAACACATTTACATGCATTATAGTACAAAAACGCTATAAACAAATGACGATAAGGCGGGCGCACGTGAAGGCTTTGAACAAGGCACCAACAGCCCACTCGGGCACGCCCCGGTGGCAGTGCCGCCCTGTCCCCATCCGACTGCGGCGCTCGTCCCTTTGCCGCCGGCCCACCAGGCAACTGTTGGGCCCAAGCCCATGTTTCAGCCCAAGACCCATAAATTGCATCTGAGGCAATTTAGGGTAGCTCACTCACGTGCCACATATATAATCAAGTATGTGTGTGGTGTGTGGAGGAAAGTGAGGGCAGCCGATCAACTCCAAACAAAGAGAGAGAGAAAGCACAAGAGAAAAGGAGGGAGAAAGAAGAAGATAGAGGAGAAAGTGGGTGAAGGAGTGATCTTCCTTTGTGAAGCCCGGGTATATTCGCCTCGTCTTTGGATTCGACAGCGGGTGTTTGTCGATAGGTATTTTTCTGTTTAGGAAACCTAATCTCATTTGTTACAAGTGTTTGTGTTCATTGGGGAGTTCCAGAGTAGTTTCTCCTTGTATTGATAATCTCCGATGTGAGATCCGAAAACACTTGTACTTGACTTGTTGATTAGTGGATTTGTGCTCGATCGGGCAAGTGGTTTTTTCCCTCGTTT
This sequence comes from Polygonum maritimum, assembly GCA_963924305.1. Taxonomy (NCBI): domain Eukaryota; kingdom Viridiplantae; phylum Streptophyta; class Magnoliopsida; order Caryophyllales; family Polygonaceae; genus Polygonum; species Polygonum maritimum. Next base: position 16,946,784 of record OZ002733.1, read on the forward strand.
TGAGAGGGTTTTTCCACTATAAAATCTTGGTGTCCTTTGCTTATTATTTGCTCTGCTTGATTCCTGAATTGTGCTTGATTGGTTTCGTCGTCTTGGTTGTATCCGGAAAATCCTACAGATTGTTATTTTTACTTCCGCTGGTATTGTCTGTGGGACTAGGAGCTAGTGTACGATCCCCAACAAGTGGTATCAGAGCTTTGGTTTGAGCTCCGTCTGTGTTTGGGTGATATATGGCGACTAAGGCAGATGAGTTTGCGGGGACAATGATCAAGCTGACGTCTTCGAACTATTCTCTCTGGAAGTCGAAGATGGAAGATATTCTGTACTGCAAAGATTTGTATGATCCGGTTGAGTTGGAATCAAAGAAGCCAGACAGTGTTCAGGATAGTGACTGGAAAAAAACTCACAGAAAAGCGGTGGGAACCATAAGGCAGTGGGTAGACAACAGTGTCTATCATCATGTGAGCAATGAGACAGATGCACAAGTTTTGTGGAAGAAACTTCAGTCTATGTACGAGAGGAAGTCGGCTCAAAGCAAAGCTTTTGTGATCAGAAAGCTAGTTAATCTGAAGTACAAAGACGGAAAGTCTATTGCCGAGCATTTGAGTGAGTTTCAGGAGCTTGTAAATCAGTTGAGCACCATGAAGTTGCCTCTTGATGACGATGTAACACCCCACTTTTTACACCGGGATATTACCGCCAGTGACCTTGAGACTAATGTCCAAAGTCACCCTAGGCTTTACAGTATTAACAGAACAAACAAGAACTTTAAATGCGGAATCAAAAACTTTATTACATTTGTCAAATTGACAGAAGTGTCATTACATAATTGAAATTGAGATGAGTTGGATTGGTCCTTACATGTCAAGGGACTCAACCCAAAACAACTTAAAACTCAAAGTGCGGAATTAAAGGTGAGCGAGATCCTCGATGTATCCTTGACTTCAGTATTTAATGTCAATTCCACCACCTGATGCGCCGCGATGGAAATACGGTTGACACCAGCCGACCATGCAAAGGAAAAAGGGTGGTCGGGTTAGTCTTACGAAAGACTAAGCAAATGGGGTTTTGAAAGGCGGTTCAGGTTGGTGAGAGGAAGTAGAGACGGATATCGACGCCGAATGAAAACCGGACGATAGCCTAACCCTCTACTACCTTCCACGAGAAAACGAGCATGACTTTTAAGAGAGTTATGAGAAGAACTCCGGGAAAGGTTCTAAAAGGTTTAATACGAATATGTTGGGAACTTCTTACACACAATTGATGTCGGTTTTTAAAACCCTCGTTGACTACGTGAACCTCAACCAACCTCATCTTACTCGTAAGTGCCGACGGGGAGGTGGCTGCTAGGGCGCTTAAGTACCAAGCCCATCTTGCCATTTTATAGGCGTTTTAACAAGTCGAGCAAGCATTCAGATTGGAACCAGATTCAACGAAATCCGAGAGCGAGGACGGTATTCCATTTTGTACTAACCATCCTGTCAAGTTACCTAGGTGCACAAGTGCTTATCTATCTTGAGATCATCCTTTTTACAACATTAATATTCCACTTGAATAATTAAGATATTTTGAAGGCTTTAACAAATGATTACAAGATGCGGGCACCTACGTCCCTTGGCACGTTACTAGTGCGAACACCCCTCGGCGGTTGAGCGGGCATGGGTCATGACCTTACGCTAGGGAAATTAGACTTTACGACCTAGCGGTACTTAATTGATTTATTAAATTGGTCTTACGACCTTGGTCTCTAGATCACTACGCTAGTGATTAAATCCAAGCAAGATAACACACATACATAGGTCCACAAGCATCGAGACCTATGTCCATCTAGCGCAGCCTAATATCATCTAGAAATAACAGTCGTTAAATCTATGAAATAATACAACCTATGTTCCTTTTATTCAAACAATAGTCCCCAACATATTAAAATCATGATTTGATAAAATCATGCGAGTACGAAGACATGGAAAAGAGAACCGAAACCACTTGCCTTGAAATCGAAACTTGAAGAAAATAACTCGACGGAATGGGGGATGACAAAGACTTAGATCTTCGGTAACGAATTAACTGGAAAGACAAGGTAATTCAAAATAAATCATTACAATTTATTTTGGAGAAGAATGTTAGAGTTTATATCCTTCATAAACTCTAACTCAATAATAACCCTTTTAATAGTTTATGTTATATTATTATAAATCTTGATTCTTAACATATAAATTTTATTAAGAAATTTCTTTACTTGCCAATATATATTTCCTTCTACCTTTTATAGCCATTTTCCTTTGAACTATATTAATAATGCAATACTTAATATAATATCCAATCCACTTATTTTATTTTAGTGCATAAGAAAACCTCATTATATAATACCTAACATTATAATTCATCTTAATGTTATTATAAGGGTATCATATTCTTACAATTTTATACTATACATACATATCACTAGGTCAATATATTAAAACATACATTATATGAATTTTACAAAATTTCACTAAGTATGATTTACTATCCCTTGCATAACATATCCTCTTGTATATATATTCTCATATTATATAATCAAATGGTAAAAACTAATAATAATAGATCTAGCATTTTAATCTTATACATATATATATATATAAGAACTACATTTTCACATAAAACAACACTTTTCTAACTTCTAACACAATTTTTATTAACCTTACAATTAACTAATATCAAAATTGCTACTACTATTATTATCATTATTACAATTTGACAAATACATTTAATTTAATTTTGTTTAATTTTATTTTATTATAAATACCCAAATCGAGCAGGTCGGCCGAGCCGGGTCGGGCCCGACCGGTGCTCGGGTCCACCGGCCAAAACAACCCCGATTATGCCCACAAAAACAGAACGCGAAAAGCGAACTTTACCGGATCCTAGCAGTGGCGTCCGACAATGGTAGGCGGCTCCGAGAACAGATCTGGAAAGAAGGGAATGATGGGAATACTCAGGAGGTTACGGCTTCGGGTTTGGTGGCCGGACGAGGAAGAACAAGGCCGTCGAAGTGGACTGCGCGAAAACAGGGCTGAGGTCGAAAACGCCGATTTCCGGCTCGATTCGGAGCGGTTCCGGACGATTCTTGGGAGATTTTGGAGCGTTTAGGGATGTGTTATCGAATGATGAAGAAAGCCCCAATTTATAGTTGCGATTTGAGGCTCGATTTGGCATAATTCCGTGAATATTCGAATCTTAAGAGCATTAAACACCCACACTTTAATTCGATTCAATCCGATCGAATTAAATCGATCTTATCTCCAATTAGACTGACGTGGAACTCCTCCTTATCCTTCCCTTCGTCTATAATACAGCCCACATTAATTCCATTTCTCAATTTGCTTGAATTTGGCCGGGATTCGAACCACATACACGAATCCTAGGTCAGTTTCGACTTGGATTTCAACGATGACAACGCAGCTGAATTCTACAATTGATGAAGGAATATGGAAGAGGGTTTCATGAGGATTCCATAGCCTCTTTCGGATTCAATTTTCGTTGAGAAACGAGCTCGAATTGCTCGAATGAAACTTGAGATCGAAAATGGGGGTTTTGGAGAAGAAGGGTTCGGAAATGGCCCAAACTTTCAAAAGTAGCAAATATGCCCTTATGACATGCAATTGCCCACTTATATTATATTTTTATGTTATAAAAATTATCCTTAACATATTTGTACATAACTAATATTATTTGTACATATCTTTATCTTTAATACATTTGTACATAACTTGTTATAAAAATTATCTTTATCTTTAATATAATTGATTATTACTCTTGATTTTATACTACTAACACTTGTATTATCATGACATTATTCATATGATTTAATTTATAATATGAGCAAGGGTTATTATTTTGATAAATATTAATAACAACTTATTATTAATGTTTTTGCTACAATGTAAAGGTAAAATTACATTTTTACCCTTTACGGAAAATAGAGGGTTATTACAGATGAGTTGCAAGCACTGATGCTCTTGAGTTCTTTGCCGGATACTTGGGAGACGTTGGTGGTTTCCATCAACAATTCTGCTCCTAAGGGAATTGTGTCCTTCAGTACCGTGGTTGATAGTCTCTACAACGAGGAGACTAGGAGAAAAGACATGGGTACTAACTCTTCGCAGACTCTGGCGACGACTACAGAGAATAGGTCCAGAGGGAGAAGCAAAGAGCGGAAAGGAGGCGGAAAGTCAAAAGGGAAGTCACAGAACAGAGGAACTTCTCAGAGTAAAGAAAAATTCAAATGCTTTCATTGTGGCAAAGAAGGGCATATGAAAAGAAATTGTAATGCCTTGAAGAAGAACAAGAGTGAAGAGAAAAATCAGAATGAAGATGATAAAAACACTACAGCTGCAGTGTATGGTGAAGAAGAAGGGCTTGTTGTTCTGTCTTGTGTGGATGATCACAACGACAAACTTGACTGTCGTGTAGAATGGGTAGTTGACTCAGTTGCATCCTACCATGCTACACCGAAGAAGGAAATTTTCACAAGTTACAAAGCCGGAGACTTTGGTAAAGTGAAAATGGGGAACAACAGCTATGCATAGATAGTCGGTATTGGAGACATTTGTGTTCTGACAAATGCGGGTTGCACGTTGACTCTGAAGAATGTGCGACATGTACCGGATCTGCGGATGAATTTGATTTCTCTTCATGCTCTGGATATAGACGGCTACCAAAGCTACTTTGCTAATAAGAGCTGGAAGCTGACGAAAGGTTCAATGGTGATTGCAAGAGGGAGTCTTAGCTACACTCTGTACAAGACTCAGATGAAGGTCACACGAGATGGCCTGAATGTAGTTGAGGATGAGACATCAATGAACCTATGGCATAGGCGGATGGCGCATATGAGTGAAAAAGGACTGCAAATTTTGGCGAAGAAGTCTCTTATCCCTTCGGCCAAAGGTATGACTCTAAGCCCTTGTGATGATTGTGTTTTTGGAAAACAAACTAGGGTGTCATTTAGCAAATCTTCTGAAAGGAAAAAGAATTTGCTTGAGTTGGTGTATTCTGATGTGTGTGGCCCCATTGATGTACCCACAAATGGTGGTCGTAGATATTTTCTGACTTTCATTGATGATGCTTCACGAAAGGTTTGGGTGTTTGTTTTGATGACAAAAGACCAGGTTCTTGATTGCTTCAAGAAATTCCATGCCATGGTGGAGAGAGAAAAGGGTTGTTCGTTGAAGTGTCTCCGTAGTGTTAATGGAGGCGAGTACACTTCTAAGGAGTTTCAGAAGTATTGTCTGGAGCACGGCATCAGACATGAAAAGACGACTCCGGGCACTCCACAACATAATGGCGTTGCAGAAAGAACAAACAGAACCATCCTAGAGAAAGTCAGATGTATGTTAAAAATGGCAAAGCTTGAAAAGCCATTTTGGGGTGAAGCGGTGATGACTGCATGTTATTTGATGAACAGATCTCCATCAGCAGCATTGGATTTTGATATTCCTGAGAGAGTTTGGTCTGGCAGAGACATTTCATACTCTCATTTGCGAGTCTTCGGGTGCAAGGCTTTTGTGCACGTTCCTAAAGAGCAGAGACAGAAGCTAGATGACAGGGCAGTGACTTGCATTTTTCTGGGTTATGGAGATGCTGACTTTGGGTACAAGTTGTGGGATCCAGAAAAGAAGAAAGTGATAAGGTCTAGAGATGTGACCTTTCATGAAGACAAGATTTTGTCAAATTCAGATACACCTGAGGAACTTGAAGAGTTCCCACTTTATTTGCCTTCTCAATCAGAATGTAGTAGCACCAGTGATGAGTCTTCTCCAGAGAATGGCTTTGATGAGATTCCTGAGTCAGATGATGACTTACCAGAAGCTGAAACTGGTGAGGAATCTGAGCAGGGGGAGCCAGAAGAAATTGAGAAGAAGAGAATGAGCTCAGAAGATCAAGAAGAGAGCGTCGTCCATCCACCAGATATCCCTCGTCTGAGTATGTTGCATTTACTGAAGAGGGGGAGCCTGAAAGTTTTCAAGAAGTGCAGAATCACAAAGAAAAAGCTCAATGGGTAGAAGCAATGAAAGAGGAGTTGAGTTCTTTGAAAAAGAACAACACATATGAGCTTGTGAGACTTCCTAAGGGAAGAAAGGCATTGAGAAACAAATGGGTATTCAGGCTAAAGACGGATGGAGAGAAACTAGTCAAGTACAAAGCCCGACTAGTTGTAAAAGGCTTCAGTCATAAGAAGGGGGTTGATTTTGATGAGATCTTCTCTCCGGTTGTCAAGATGAGTTCCATCAGGGTGATCCTTGGCTTAGCTGCAAGCATGGATTTGGAACTTGAGCAGTTGGATGTGAAAACTGCATTTCTCCACGGTGATTTAGACGAGGAGATATATATGGAGCAACCAGAAGGGTTTGAAGTAAAAGGAAAAGAGCACTTGGTTTGCAAACTGAAGAAGAGCTTATACGGGCTGAAGCAAGCTCCCAGACAGTGGTACAAAAAGTTTGATAGCTTTATGGTGCATCATGGCTACACCAAGACAAGTGCGGATCACTGTGTTTACTTCAAGCGACAGACAAATGGCAAATTTGTCATTCTTCTTCTCTATGTTGATGACATGCTCATTGTGGGGCAAGATAAATCTCAGATTGCAGAATTGAAGCGAGATTTGAGCACTTCATTTGATATGAAAGATTTGGGACCGACACGCCAGATTTTGGGTATGCAGATTACTCGTGATCGGAAAGCCCGGAAGATTTGGGTGTCACAGGAGAAGTATATTAAGAAGGTCCTGAGTAGGTTTCAAATGGAAGGTGCTAAGTCGGTTAGTACTCCTCTTGCTAGCCACTTCAAACTTAGCAAGAAGTTTTGCCCATCTACAAGTGAAGAGAAGAAGAAGATGTCCACCATTCCTTATTCATCAGCGGTTGGTAGTTTGATGTATGCGATGGTGTGCACCCGGCCAGATATAGCTCAGGCGGTTGGTGTTGTGAGCAGGTTTCTTTCCAATCCGGGTAGAGTTCATTGGGAAGCTGTAAAATGGATCTTCAGGTACTTGAAAGGTACTTCTAAGATGAGATTGTGCTTTGGAGGAGCTGAGCCTATTCTTGAGGGGTTCACAGATTCAGACATGGCAGGAGATCTTGATGGTAGAAAGTCGACATCGGGATACTTGTTTACTTTTGTTGGGGGAGCTGTCTCGTGGCAGTCCAAGTTGCAAAAGTGTGTTGCTTTGTCCACGACTGAGGCAGAGTACATTGCTATGACAGAAGCTGGAAAAGAGATGCTTTGGGTGAAAAGATTCCTTCAAGAGTTGGGTTTGAGACAAGGAGAATATGTGGTGAACTGTGACAGTCAGAGCGCTCTAGATTTGAGCAAGAATGCTACATATCATTGTCGGACAAAGCATATTGATGTGAGGTACCATTGCATTCGAGATGCTGTGAGCAATCGTCGGATGTGTTTGAAGAAGATTCACACTAACAAGAATCCAGCTGACATGTTCACTAAGGTGGTGACTGTTGAGAAGCATTGGTTCTGCGCCAAGATGGCGGGACTGGTGCATAACTGAAGTTCCGAGCCGGTGTGGACGTCTTCCCCTTGGGCTGGAGGGGGAGATTGTTGGGCCCAAGCCCATGTTCCAGCCCAAGACCCATAAATTGCATCTGAGGCAATTTAGGGTAGCTCACTCACGTGCCACATATATAATCAAAGTATGTGTGTGGTGTGTGGAGGAAAGTGAGGGCAGCCGATCAGCTCCAAACAAAGAGAGAGAGAGAGAGAAAGCACAAGAGAAAAGGAGGGAGAAAGAAGAAGATAGAGGAGAAAGTGGGTGAAGGAGTGATCTTCCTTTGTGAAGCCCGGGTATATTCGCCTCGTCTCTGGATTCGACAGCGGGTGTTTGTCGATAAGTATTTCTCTGTCTAGGAAACCTAATCTCATTTGTTACAAGTGTTTGTGTTCATTGGGGAGTTCCAAAGTAGTTTCTCCTTGTATTGATAATCTCCGATGTGAGATCCGAAAACACTTATACTTGACTTGTTGATTAGTGGATTTGTGCTCGATCGGGCAAGTGGTTTTTTCCCTCGTTTTGAGAGGGTTTTTCCACTATAAAATCTTGGTGTCCTTTGCTTATTATTTGCTCTGCTTGATTCCTGAATTGTGCTTGATTGGTTTCGTCGTCTTGGTTGTATCCGGAAAATCCTACAGATTGTTATTTTTGCTTCCGCTGGTATTGTCTGTGGGACTAAAAGCTAGTGTAAGATCCCCAACATCAACGGCTCCTTCAGCTCACCGCCCAATCCCTTTCCCTATAAATCCAAAAACCACGTACCCAACTATTATTATGATAACAATCCTATAAAGCAAAATCGTTGTCTGTGTTGTCCTACATTGCTAAAACCGCGTTTTCGTTGATTTTTGGTGTATTTTATACATGTAGTAGTGGCCTTATTCAGTGTACATCGACAACTTCTCAGGCCATATTTATAAACAATCGGCGTGTACCCAGATTAATTTATGTATTTTAAATACTTTGTGTATAACTAAGTTCCATGGTTATGAAAAATTAATGGGCAGAAGCAAAGAATCTCAAAGTTCTTCCTGAAGTATTACACCCTATTTTTGTTGGATAACGTGCTTCTTGTTATCGTGTACAATGTCTAGTTTTATGAAATCTGTTCTTTTAGGAGAATACGAGCTTTATAGTGAAATATCATATGAACATTTTTGTTTAATATGAGAGCTAAATCATGAGGTTATCGGATCACATTATATTGCATATAAATGTTATGGGGTACGGTTAAGGAAATAGTAATCCCATCTTGTACAATCTTACACATTGTACAAGTATCATAAAGTTTTCATGTCAATATCTACCAACTGCATTAAATGATTTTTTTTAATTATTTCGAACTTTCATATCATATAATATTCATTACACTTTTATTACAAATGTCATCCAAATACTTTCTCATATCATGCAAATAATAATAAACAATAACATTGGATCACATCATGATCATAACTTTTAATTGAAAAAAATATATCATCATAACTATAAAGCAGAGATTAAAATTAATAATTAGCACCATACGTATCAACTCCCCATTCATCACAACATCCATCTTTATTAAAATAACTTAATTTGTTTAGTTGGTTGAAATTTCATTGTATACCCCATATTAGAATTCTTCTTATCTACTGATTTTCATTTTAATTTTTTTATAAAAAAGGTAAACTTTAAATTTTATACGTAATTTTTCTAGAAATCTTTTTATATTCTAAGTTCACTTTCAATTTTATTTTAAATTTTTTATATGTCAAAACCAATTAAACACATAATTAAAAATATAATCCATAAACATTAAAAGTAGTCCTAAAAATTTGAGGAGTATTCAATACTTTTACAAAAATTATAATCCTACAAATTTTTATTCGAATTCAATACTTTTACAAAAATTATAATCTTACAAATTTTTATTCGATTTAAAAAGTATTTTAGAAATATTGTATCATTAAAACAAATCCCACAAGAAACAAATTAAATAAAATAATATAAGATTTTATATCAAACTATTCTTTTGATTAACTTTCTTTAAAATATAAACTTAGTGTTTAGTTGAATCAATCGACTAAGAGTCCGTTTGGCAAGGACGTTTTTAAAGACTTATAAGCACATTTTTGTTTATAAGCACAAAATAAGCAAATCAGTTTTGCCAAACGCGTTTTTTTTTAAGTGTTTATAAACACTTTTTTGCTTATAAACAACAAAAAATAAAAGCATGCGGGAGGGTGCTTATCCAAATAAGCACAAATTATAAGCAATTGCTTATTTGCTCATTTCCATGTTCTACCCCTTCCTTCTTCGTACACAGTCACACCACCGCCATGGATCCGACGACCTCGCCAACGATCTCCATGTTCTACCCCTTCCTTCTTCGTACACAGTCACACCACCGCCACCGTCCCCCGCTCCGCCCGCTCTTCCTCTGAAACCACCAGGACCACCACCTTCTCCTCCCTCGCTGCCGTCAAAACCCCCGACATCGGCGCCCACTGGAACTCGATCTCTCCTCCGCGTCCACCACCCGCTGCATAGTCCTCTCCCTCCGACGACCACCACTTCCGCCCTCGTTGCCGACCCCCTCCGCCAAATCCCCATTCCAGCATCTCTTCCAGATCTGAATGTCCTTGACCTGGTAAGTGTATTTCACCATTGTTACATAGTGGAACCACCCAATACGCCGGAATTCGGCTCTGAGTAACGAAAAGCCGCTGAAGAGGACGAGATTGGCGAGGATCGAGAGGGCGGCGGAAAACCCTGGAATTTCGTCAGTGACGATGCCGGAGATGGAAGGTGACGAAGGAGTGCCCCGCCCAGAATGCGGCGAGTATGAAGGCGCCGGCGAGCCCGACCTCCCAGAAGGTCGGTAGAGTGAATGTGTAAATGGGAGGAGGGCTAGCTATGAGATTGTGTTGACCGGAATGGGAAAGAGATCCGACGGGCATCTCCAAAACTCTTGTTTTTTTTTTTAATCTTTTTTATATTTTTAGGGGTAAAATGGTAAAATTATATTTCATACATATAAAATCGGCAAACCGTCTTACCAAACACCCATTTGCTTATCGAAAAAATAAGTTTTCACAATATCAACAATTAATATCAACATCGACAGCAATCGATCAGCATCAGCAATCGATCAGCATTAGCATCAGCAATGATTTAGCATCAGCAATGATTTGCCAAACGGACTCTAATACTAGTTTTCAAACTAAACGAGGACTCTTCATGCATCTAAAAAACCAATCGACTCATGGTTGCTCTCAATACTTGCATTTAAAAATCATTTATTCATGTCGATGTATATATGGCTGCACTTGCACTCCTTCAAAGCAATGCTATCAGAATTCCGACTTGATTCGACGATTCCAACGATTCTACGACCAAAAAGTTATAAATCGATCCATGATCCTAAGTAGGATCTTATTAAACTAGGATCTTAAATGATTTAACATAAAATTCTAATTTAATTTTGATTTTACACACGACTCTAATGATTCTAACGATCCTACAAACGATTCTTGCGATCCCAAACAATCACTATTATATTTATATTTTATTACTAAGCTCAAAGTTTATGTTTCTTTTCCATTAAATTATTAACCTCATTCATCTTAAAATATTTTCACTCATCAAATTATGGCTATTGTAGAAACAAAAACGGATAAGTTGCCAAGCGACCAAGTATGGAGACGTGCAGGTTTTGACAATATAGCATGGTCCCCAGCTGTTGGTAGGGCCGGGGGCATATGTGTAATGTGGAAAGAACGCCAGTTCATCAGTGAACACGTAGAAATTCTAATCCACCAACCAAGATACATTGTTATGAAACACGTTAATCTACTAACGGGATTGGTGATTGCGGTGTGTTTTGTGTATGCCCCTCCAACTGAAACTCAGAAAGATAGGTTTTGGGCAGAATTTACTAACTGTATACTTGAAATCAACATCCCTCTGATTATCATAGGTGACTTAAATGAAATCCAAGGAACCAATGACAAAAAGGGAGGATGTACGCCTACGGCTAGTAGATTTGAACGACTTCGAAACTTAAAAGACACCTGTGACCTACGTGACATACCTACCACAGGAAATAAGTTTACTTGGAGGAAAAACAAAACAGAAATTGATAACATTTACGAGAAATTGGATCGAGTAATTGTTAGTGAAAGCATATTACAATCGTTTCCAGGAATTCGAACTCACAACCATGCTTTCACGACTTCTGATCATTGTAAAATATCCGTTGATATTACGAATGGTAGAATAAGTAAAGCTGCACCATTCAAGATGGAGAAGATGTGGCTTATGAGAAAGGATTACAGGAATGTGGTGAAACAATCTTGGAGGCCCTGCTTCCAAGGGTCCTTCATGTTCCAACTCATGAAGAAAACTCAGCTGCTTAAAGCACATACAAAACAATGGAAAAGAAAAACATTTGGGAATACATTTGAACAATTACGGGAAATCGAGGATACTCTCCTAGACTTGCAACAACAAATTGTTGAATCCCCACAACCAGCTCTTGTCCAAAAACAACTCCGATTTCTGCAAAAGAAGGAATGCATCCTACAGTTCCACAAAACGTACTGGAGGCAAAGGGCGAAGACAAAACACGTAAAACTAACAGACTCTAATTCAGGTTATTTTCATAAGATAGCAACGGGAAGACGTAACTATAAAAATATAAGAACAATCGTGTCGAGCGATGGCACCCAAATCGTGGGGGAAGAAAACATTTGTCGAGAAATCAGAAATGACTTCTTTAGGCGGTTCAAAAAAGAACAGATAAGTTCAGTTATCCTTGAGGAATACCTGACACTTATAGACAAAGAAATATCAGATGAAGATAATAATAGCCTAATAAGACCAGTATCGAATGAGGAAGTAAAAAAAGTTGTCTTTCAAATTGGTTCAGACAAATCTCCAGGACCAGACGGCATGACATCTGAATTTTATAAGAAATATTGGGACATTGTTGGCCCCACAGTAATAAAAGCGGTTAAAAGCTTCTTCCATTCGGGAAAAATATTAAAACAAAGCAATCATACGTTCATTTCGTTGCTACCGAAAAATGAGAATCCATCGACAACTAACCACTATAGACCGATCAGCTTATGTACGACGACATATAAAATAATTGCTAAGATCCTAACAGAAAGATTAAAGAAGGTTATGCCTAAAATTATCCATCCGCTTCAAGGAGCCTTTGTTGCAGGAAGAACAATACAAGACAATGTGCTCATAGCACATGAAATTTTCCACTCCTTTAGAGGAAGCCAAGCTAAAGAAGGATGGATGGCTGTAAAATTGGATATGGAAAAAGCATATGACAGGGTCGATTGGGAATTCCTATTTCGTATCCTTTACCGATTTGGGTTTGACGACAAGTTTGTAGGATGGATTCGTGAGTGTATATGTACCGTGTCCTTCTCAGTCTTGGTAAATAGTGGACCCACTGCGCCATTCCTACCAGAGTGAGGAATTAGACAAGGAGACCCGTTATCGCCATATCTATTTGTAATAGGAGCAGAAATCCTTGCTAGGAAACTCCAAAAGATGAGTGAGAGCCCAAAGCCACTAATAGGTTTCCCAATAGCTAGAGGAGGAAAGAGAGTCCCGTTTTTGGCATTCGCAGATGATATCATTATTTTTGCTAAAGGGAACCAGAACGCGTGCAATCAAATGAAGAACATTATTGAAGAATATTGTGCAGCATCAGGACAAAAAGTAAATTATCATAAATCAGCGTTTCACACATCTAAGAAAGTTACGACCCAGCAAAAGCAAAGTATCAAACAAACACTAGGGATAAGTACTATGAAAAATTTAGAAAAGTATCTAGGATGTCCGATAATCAACGGTAGAGTAAACAAAGAAAGTTTCCAGGACATAACTGAAAATGCTCAGCGACAACTAGCAAAATGGAAAGCTAATACGCTATCGCAAGAAGGACGAACAGTGTTAATCAGGTCGAACCTATCCACTAAACCAAACTACCTCATGCAAAGCTTCATGTTGCCAAAACATGTAACTGATGAAATTGATGCCATTAATAGAACGTTCTTCTGGAATAAAGATAGACAACACAAGCCGCTTATTGGATGGGACCGAATATGCAAACCAAAGGCGTACGGGGGGCTAGGCATTAGGAAAGCGGAGAATATAAATAAGGCGCTCCAAATGAAACTTCTTTGGAAAATCCTTATGGAGCAAGACAATGTCTGGGTACAAGTGATAAACGCAAAATATTTAAGAGGAAGCTCACTCTCGGATTATAAAATGAAGTCGAACAGCTCATGGCAATGGAAGCAATTGATGAAATTGAAGCCAGAATTCGAGAAAGGCTTGAGATGGCAAATAGGAAATGGCCAGGCTATTAATTTTTGGAAGGACAGATGGCTCACGAACGAACCACTTGTAGAATGGGCAGCTACAAACGATGGTGTTAACATGGCAACTAAAGTCGAGCACTTCATCTCTCCGGACAAAAAATGGAAAGTAAATGAACTTCAACATGTGATTCCTAGCGAAGTGATAGAGGAAATAATTAGAATCCCAATCCCAGAAAATAACATAGACGATAAATTGATCTGGGCCCCAAGTAGAAATGGATGGTATTCTACAGACTGAGCGATGAGCCTAATAACTAAAGAAGAAACCATGACTTTGAATCCCAATGCTTGGATTTGGAAATTGGATACGTACCCAAAAGTTAGGAATTTCCTTTGGAAAATTGACATGAATGGACTGCCTACGAAACAAAGGCTTATTGAAAAACGAGTTGCCATTCCTCAAGGATGCCTCATGTGTCACGCTACACATGAGGACTCGATACATTTATTACTTGAATGCCCGCATACTTTGAAAATAATAAAGAGCATAAATGTCAATACAGAACGTGTACTTAGAGATCAGAACCTATCACAAACGAACCCTCGGAATGTGTTATTTGAGCTATATAACAAATTAAGGAAAGAAGAGTTTGTTGAGTTAGCAGTAGCCTGGTGGGGCATATGGCATCAACGAAACAAGTTACTGTTCCAACAAACGCCAAACGATCTCATACAAGACCTTAGTCTATATATCCGCAATCATCTGAAGCAATGGAAACATGCGAAAGAATGGGTTGAGGACGAAGAAACGGGTCCAAGTAGGGGTGCATGTTCAAGAAGCCGACCACGAATCAAAGCGGGAGGTTGGAAGAAACCAGATTGGAGTTATGCAAAATTAAATTTTGATGGATCTAAGCTAAATAATGGTAACTCAACGGGAAGTTCTATTATAAGAGACGAGACAGGAAACCCGATTGACGGGTCTGTCAAAACATATGGGAAAGTTTCGGTCTTGATGGCAGAAACATTGGCATTGTGGGATGGAGTGAAGAAAGCCAAACAGAAGAATGTCAGGAAATTGGAAATAGAAGGAGATAATATCATAGTTATCAAAGCCGTCTTAGGACAAATCCGATGCCCATGGGAGATTGAAAGGATTATCACAGACATTCTCGTAACTCTACGAGGTTTCGAGTCAGTTCGTATTTATCATGGGAGTAGGCATTGCAACTCTGTGGCCGACAAAATTGCGTTTCTGGGCCACAGTCTCTCATGGGAAACTATTTGGAACCATCATGAGCTTCTAGCTCTCATCCGCAAGGATGCCCTAGGGATCCCGCCTTAAGACGAGACCCTAATTCTCACCGACTCAAAAAAAAAAAAAAAAATTTCACTCATCAAATTAATAATGTTTATAAAAAATCAGACTTTATATATAAGAAAATATACAATATATTAGGTTATCATATATTTTTTAGTTATAATGTAGGATCTTACGATTCTAACAATTCGATTCTACTATTCTCTACGATCCGATCTAAGAATCCCGATTCTGACAACCGTGCTTCAAAGTGTTCGATTTTTTTATATAATTGTATTACCTTTTTTACCGACTTATCCCACTGCCAATCTACCTTTGAATCGATCAACCCAATCTAATACATCATTCATGTCATATTAAAAGAATGGATAATGGCGTTTGGTAGTAATACATCATTCAATTTCTTTCTCTATACCGTCTGAAACTGAAAATTTCCAAAGACAAAACCTTCTTACCAGAAACTTCCGGGCACCTTCATGAGCAATGAATAATGGCGTTTGGTAACCCGGATACTTCCAAACTCCAAAGGCAAAAACACCCTGTCCATTCCCTGGCATCACAAACCCAAGTTTCTGTATTTCTACAAAAGGTTAGCGCCTCACTCAACTCCAATTTCCGCATAGCTGTCTTCCCCATTTGATTAGCTTTTGCCACTCTCCCCAACTTTGACTCCCAATCATCCCCCTTTTTCGCCCTCTTTCTTCATCAATCTAATCAAATTGTTCACTGACTCCATTTTGGAAAACACCCAAGTGTTTTTTCCGGCTTAAATTTGACTTTTGTCGCCACCGAATCCACTCATCCGGAGAGATTTCAATTAGTTCTCCCCCAATTTCAGGTGGTTTCTAGGGTTTCCTCACCCGGGTTCATGTGTTTAGATCTTGTTGACCGCCATGGTTGCATTTAACACCAAATTCCTCTTCTGGGTATGTCTGATTTCTTCTTTCTTTTCCGCTTCATTGCAATTTGATCCTGTTGATAACTACCTTGTTGATTGTGGCTCTACACGCAACACCTCAGTTGGAGGCAGGGTTTTTATTGCTGATTCTAGCTTGAGCTCTGGCATTCTTTCCACATCAAATGAAGTCCTTGTAAACACTAGCTCAAAATCCATCCTTTCCACTAGCATCTATGGCTCAGATCTTTATAAATCGGCTAGAGTCCTTTCTGGGTCATCACATTATACTTTCCCTGTGTCAAAACCAGGCCACCATTGGATTCGCCTCTACTTCTTCCCATTTGTTCAGGATAGCTACAATCTGAGTGAGGCCAAATTCTCTGTATCCATTCAAAACACAACCCTTCTTAGCAGCTCTCAGCTGAATACTGTCAACCCTTTGGTTAAGGAGTATTCCCTTAACATAACTTCAGCAAAGCTGGTTCTCACCTTTACACCATCTTCCAATTCATTTGCGTACTTGAACGCTTTGGAGATCGTTTCTGTTCCCGATGAGCTCATCCCGAGTAGTGTAGGCTCAATTGGGTCTCATAAATCAGCGTTGAGTATGGGTGGCCAGGCTCTGGAAACTGTTTTCAGAGTGAATATGGGGAATTTATCTGTTGATCCGTTGAACGACACACTTTCAAGGAGTTGGGTGGGGGATGAGCCCTTTCTGAAGCACAATAACCTTGTTAAGTTTGTGTCTAATGTTGATGCTGTCAATTACACCAAGAGCAAGGCCACGGCCGAGACCGCGCCACGTTTGGTCTATGGAACCGCCAGCAGGTTGAACTCCGAGGCCGACCCGAACACACGGGCCAACATGACTTGGTCTTTCACCGTCGACCCGGATTTCAATTACCTGGTCAGGTTTCACTTTTGTGATATAGTGAGTGCCTCATTGAACCAGATGTTCTTCAATGTGTATATCAACTCGTGGTCGGTTGTCAAGCATCTTGATCTCAGCAACATGACATCGAGCGTCTTGGGGACCCCGTATTTCTTGGATGTAGTGATGGGGGCGGGCACAAGTAGTTCGCTAAATGTCAGCATCGGTTCCTCTGATATAGACAATTTTTATCCCAACGCGATCATCAATGGGTTGGAGATTATGAAGCTGAACAACACTGTTGGTAGCCTTGTTGCTTCTGATGCAGCTAGCTCTAGTTCTTCCAAGGTCAAAATCGGTCTTATAGCCGCCGTAGCTGGTGGAGCTTTGCTTCTTATTGTTATCTTATCTGTGGTTGCTGTCTTGCTCGTATGCAGAAGAAGAAGAAGGCTGGCGAAAGGAAATGCGAAAGCAGGGAACTCGGCCATTGTTCCAAAAGCCGGGTACGGGTTTCCTCTTTCTGCGATGCGTGAGGCCACGGATAATTTCAGTGACAGTTTAATAATCGGCGTTGGTGGTTTTGGAAAGGTCTATAAAGGAGTGCTAAAAGACGAGACGGTTGTGGCCATTAAAAGAGGGTCGCCTGACTCTCAGCAGGGTCTTGCTGAATTCAGGACTGAGCTTGAGATGCTCTCTCAGTTCCGCCACCGTCATTTGGTGTCTCTCATCGGATACTGTGACGAGCAAAATGAGCTGATAATCGTTTACGAGTACATGGAGAACGGAACCCTCAAGGGCCACCTATATGGCTTGGGCCATCCGAAACTATCCTGGAGACAAAGGCTTGAAATCTGCATTGGTTCAGCTAGAGGGCTTCATTATCTCCACACTGCTTATGCAAAGTCGATTATACACCGAGACGTCAAGTCTGCAAACATACTGCTGGATGAGCATTTCATGGCGAAGGTTGCTGATTTCGGGCTGTCGAAAACCGGGCCCGACCTCGACAAGACACATGTCAGCACGGCGGTTAAAGGAAGCTTCGGTTATCTTGATCCAGAGTATTTACTGAGGCAACAGCTTACCGAGAAATCCGATGTGTACTCGTACGGGGTCGTTTTGTTCGAGGTTCTTTGCGGAAGACCCGTGATCGACCCGTCTCGTCCTAGAGAAGAGGTGAACTTGGCTGAATGGGCAATGAAGTGTCAAAAGAAAGGCGAGTTGCATAAGATCATCGACCCGTTTCTCGAAAACCAGATGAACCTGGAGTGTCTGCAGAAGTACTTGGAGACAGCAGAGAAGTGTTTGATGCAATGTGGATTGGATCGGCCTTCCATGGGAGAGGTGCTCTGGAACTTGGAGTATGCTCTTCAAGTTCAATCGGGAGGGGAAAGCTCATCAGACAAGAACGATGACGTCGTGATTCAGGTGGACGACGTTCCTCCACCTGGAAGAACTGTCTCAACTGGCTATTCAAGCCATGGAAGCCTGGATGATCTTGCTGAGGTTTCAATGAGCGCTGTCTTCTCTGAAATGGCAAAATCTGACAAGGCATAGATTCGTTTGTTACAAATTGCATTCAATTTTTTTTTCCCTTTTTGTCTATTCTTTTGTGGGTAAAGAGATTCATTGCTAAGCTGTAACAACATCGAAATGATTCTCTGGTGTGTGAGGTTTAGGTTTTTCTTTTGATACAGGAATTCAAAATCTGAGACCTTGTTAGGCAATTCCCCTGAAGGGAAGAGTTTATTTGTGACAGACAAAAAAGCATATAGCAATTGCATTCTTTCATTATATGTTGTTGTAAATGATTTATACGTTTGTTGTATACTCTTTATCATGTATTCCAAAGTCAAGTTTAGTTTAGCTTGGGAGCTTGTTTCATGTTGTAACTTATCTGCACCTTTTGAGTTTTTTATTAGAAATTTGTTGAACAAGTATGCAACTTTTATGAACAAACGGATTGCCTTATGAATCCAGTAGCCAAATTGCAGTTTTATATGTCCCTGAAATAGATTGCGTGGCCATGGGTATTGTATAAAGGTAAATCTAATTTACCTCTATTTAATTGACCGACCAATTAGCCTAGCTACTAAGAATTACGTAGCTCTTTGGTTTTGTTGTGAGGCAAACATGGCTTTGCATGACAATAAAAATCTTAAGCAATTGATCAACGTGACCGTTGAACCTCTAAAATTTGACGCACTATAAATTGATCAATTTGAACATCTAGAGGGGTAGCAAGTAGCAACGTTGGAATATCCATTTTCCCAAATTTGACCTTACAAGAAAGAGTTTCAAGTAGATAAACACCCACACCTAATCTTCCAAAGTCCAAATGATCGAAACACAAATGGATTGATCAACCAAGCAAGCAACACAGCACAACACACTCAACACTTTGTTCAATCAACCAACCCAGAGAAAAAACAGCTTACACTATAAAATAAACCATAAGCCCAACACCCATTAAGCCACGTGTCCACATGATGTCATCACATAAGAAAACCTCCAGAAATTAAGCGCCGGTACTAATTTTGTGTGCTATAATGTGTTATGACTTATATGAATCCTTCTCACCAAGAAACCCAAAACGTGTAAACTATACCAATTCAGGAAGTTTTAGGTCACCTCTTCCTCACCCAATATCACAACAAAAAAAAACCATAAAACTATAACAATAGTAATAATAACTATAACATTCACACTTCTCATCCCACCCTAAAAACATATATACATGCTCAACTTCTGTTCAATTTCTTAGCTCGAAATTTGCCTCATTTATGCATTTCTCAATTTGTTTAACCAACAGAAAAAAAAAAAAGCTAGCAAGACTAAACACGCCCTTAAAACTTCTCCATTAATAAATGTCCCGCGTTGTTGTAGATGCCTTCTCTACAAGTTCTCCGGCAAGGCTTTTACCAATTTACCCTCCAATGGAGCCCATCTCCCTCAACCATAACTCCGGCGCCGGCAGAAGTACCACCAATCTCTCCCCAACTATCGGCGGGCTACTAAAACAAGTCGGTGACGTCAGAAGGCCGATCACCGGAGACGCCGCCGTCCGTATCGACACCGAAGATGGCGTTCCCCGGTCGATCCCGTTCATCCTCGCCTTCTCCAACCTGACCTACAGCGTCAAGATCCGGCCGAAGTTCACCGCCGGGAGCATTTTCCGGCGACCGGAAAATGATCAACGGACGAAGACCCTGCTCAACGGAATCTCCGGCGAGGCCCGCGACGGCGAGATCATGGCGGTTCTCGGCGCCAGCGGCTCCGGCAAGTCAACGCTCGTTGACGCCCTGGCGAACCGGATCGCAAAGGGCTCGTTGAAGGGCTCGGTCACGCTCAACGGCGAGCCCTTGGAGTCTAGGCTCCTGAAAGTGATCTCAGCGTACGTCATGCAAGACGACCTTCTTTACCCGATGCTCACCGTCCAAGAAACCCTAACCTTTGCAGCCGAGTTCCGGCTCCCAAGAACTCTCTCCAAGTCCAAGAAGAAGGCACGTGTCCAACAGCTGATCGATCAGCTCGGGCTCCGGAACGCCGCCAACACGGTGATCGGAGATGAAGGCCACCGGGGAGTCTCCGGCGGGGAGCGCCGGCGGGTGTCGATCGGGATCGATATCATCCACGATCCCATAGTGTTGTTCCTAGATGAGCCGACGTCGGGTCTCGACTCGACTTCGGCGTTTATGGTGGTCAAGGTCTTGCAACGGATCGCTCAGAGCGGTTCGATCGTGATCATGACCGTTCATCAGCCGAGTTACCGGATCTTAGGGTTGTTAGACCGTTTGATCTTTTTGTCACGTGGGCAGACGGTTTTTAGTGGGGCCCCTTCTAGCCTCCCCGGGTTCTTCTCCGAGTTCGGGCACCCGATCCCGGAGAACGAGAACCGGACTGAGTTCGCCCTCGATCTCATTCGAGAGCTCGAGGGCTCCCCGGCCGGGACAAAGGCCCTAGTGGAGTTCCATCGGCTTTGGAAGAGTAAGAAACAGGCGAGTGTTCGCAACTCACCCCATTACGAGGGCTTGTCGCTTAAGGAGGCGATCAGCGCGAGCATTTCGAGGGGAAAGCTCGTGTCGGGAGCCGGAGGGGCCGGTGCAGCTGCCATCGTCCCGAGCTTCGCGAACCCGTTCTGGATGGAGATGGTGGTGCTATCGAGACGGTCCGTGATGAATTCTTGTCGGATGCCCGAGCTTTTTGGGATCCGGCTCGCAGCCGTGCTCGTGACAGGGTTCATCTTGGCCACTATGTTTTGGAAGTTGGACGACTCGCCAAAAGGAGTCCAAGAGCGGCTCGGCTTCTTCGCCTTTGCCATGTCCACCACCTTCTATACTTGTGCCGATGCTCTCCCCGTCTTCCTTCAAGAGCGTTACATCTTCATGAGGGAGACCGCCTACAACGCTTATCGAAGGTATTTCATAACTAAAATCTCAAAGTTGAACTAAACAAAGTCCTTTCTAATGTGTTTTCGGCTTCTCATTGGTTAATTTTCTGTGTATGATAGGTCATCCTACGTCCTCTCACACGCGCTCACCTCTATACCATCGCTGGTCTTCCTATCCATGGCCTTCTCAGCGGCCACATTCTTCGCGGTGGGGCTCAGTGGCGGCCTCACAGGGTTCTTCTTCTACTTCGGCCTAATCCTAGCCTCTTTCTGGGCCGGAAACTCGTTCGTCACCTTCCTCTCGGGAGTGGTCCCACATGTGATGCTCGGCTACACGATTGTCGTAGCCATCCTCGCGTACTTCCTCCTCTTCAGCGGCTTCTTCATCACCCGAGACCGGATCCCAAACTACTGGCTCTGGTTCCACTACATCTCCCTAGTGAAGTACCCGTACGAGGGCGTGTTGATGAACGAGTTCGCGAATCCGGCCAAGTGCTTCGTGAGAGGGGTGCAAATCTTCGATAGCACGCCTTTGGGGGCGGTTCCAACGTCCATGAAAGTGCGGTTGTTGAAGACAATGAGCAACACGTTGGGGGTGAGCATTACGCCAAAGACGTGTGTGACGACGGGTTTAGATGTGCTAGCCCAACAAGGGGTGACGGATTTGAGCAAGTGGAGCTGCCTTTGGATCACGGTGGCTTGTGGGTTTTTCTTTAGGTTTCTGTTTTACTTGGCTTTGTTGGTTGGGAGTAAGAATAAGAGGAGGTAATTATGTCACAAGTGCATGTTTTGTGTGTTGGGACTTGGTGGGTAAAAAATGTGACTTATGCATGCTACACTTGATCTCTATATATTTTCTGGCATTTGTTTCCTTAGGTTACCATTTGGACTTATGAATCAGTGTATAACCTTATTTACATACTTCAAACCTAACAAATTTCTTGTATGTGTATGCATAAAAGCATAGATTCTTGTTTTTGTCGCTCATTGTTTTATCAGAGCTTCGTCTAGTTCGACCTTAACTTTGATGTAAAAGGAGACGGCATTCACTCCCGACCTTGGTTTTGATGGGTGAGTCTCCGAAAGAGAAATTTTGGCATTGACGTACGCCTCGTGGATATGAAACAAACCACTTACCACCTGAGCTAACTTCCAATTGCTACGAGAAAACAAATAATAGTAAGATCATGTATATACTAATTAATTTATGCATTATCCATTTAATATTTATTTAAGTGGCTTTTAATTAGAAAACCAAAATTGATTTTTCATTGTAAGGATCTTATTTATCAATCGGGGTCGGGGTTGATAAATAGCTAAAAATCAAATTTGATATTCATAAGTATCAATTTCTTTTGGCAAAAAGAATAATCTGGATTATTATATATGATATGGTCTGGGCCGGATATGTGGGCCGTTCATCATTGGGCTCAATGATCCTAACCACCAATCATCCTTCATGGATGAACAAAATTAGGCAAGTTATTTGATTAGTCATCCTTACATTTGCATTCACATTTTTTTTTTTTTTTTTTTTTGATAAGGTAAGGATTAGGGTCGCCACAAGTACTACTTGGGCTCGCCTAGAGCATCCACAAGGGATGAGAACTGGTTACAAACCAGCTCTAAAGGAAATAGGGCAAACCGCCGTCCTGGAGTCTCGAACCCGAGACCTCATGGTACTACCATGAGTGCTCAACCAGTGAGCTGATGCGACAAGCGCACATTTGCATTCACATGGATGATGGATTACAATAAACTCTCCTTTTTTTTTTTTTTTTTTGAGCACTAAACTCTCCTGATACAACAGCCAGAGTTTAATGGAATTATAAAAAGTTATGTTGAAACACCTAACTCATAAAGCTTTAAATTTAAACATTTTACCATCCTAGATCCAAATTTATTTCCTCAAAATTTGAGTAGATACCGAAAAACCAACACAGTGATGGACTCTTCATAATGTCATTTTCAGTAGCAAAGAGAAAAGAACTGAAAGCTTCCTGATAATATGGAATTCTGGGTCATGCTGGTTTGACAATTTTACGTAATACTACTTCTTAGCAAAAAATTTCGCTTTAATGCCTATATTTGATGTACATCCTAAAGCAAAACAGAGCCAGACAAAAAACAGAATATGGGGGGCATTGTTTCTGCCATTTTCGCTTTAGTAACCACTTTTAAATGAATTAAACTTGTGGATTTGTTATTGTGATCCTCCTCTCCGGGGTTTTCATTATCATCCAACGAGACAAATCATGTATTTTCCTGTGCACATGTGAGTAACATGTACATGAACGAGTGTTTACCATGTCCAACAAGGCTAGAAAGCGACTCGACAAAATTAAACGACGTGGATGAAATGCCTGAAGAACCATTGAACAAGTTATGATCAAGAACGAAAGACATATAATCTTGATGATGATTGATCAAGGCTAGGGCTTGAGTTTGGTTTTTGTATTGGTGTGTTTTGCAGCCTTTCAAAACATGGCAGAGACACAAGGAACGAACTTAATTTTGGAGTTTTTTATCTTGGAAGAGAATTTCTTGGACGTTTCTTTTTCTTTTGTTGGTTCATTTCTATCCGTCAAATGTGTGAACCATACATAAATTAGGACACTTACAAACATGTATCATGTAGACATTCAAGCCTAAACATCATGTAGACATAAATTAGGACACTTACAAACATCAAACTAGAGAGTGTTGCGTCTCTTTCGATAAAAAAAAAATACATTGAATCGAATAATTCAAGCCTAATCATTTGCAAACTTATTAAACTCGTTTCTATGAGTTTATTCTATGTGTTTGGTTTATTTAATGTTGAGTTATTTTTATTTGAATGGCTTGAAACCTAAGTCATTTTAATTCTTTTGCAAATCTAGTCATGTTTTGACATGGTTAAGAAAATGAAAAACATTATTAAGGTGTTGATTGTGGATTTCTTATTAATTGAATCTTCTTTACTACTCCCACCATCAAATGTCGGCTAAGTTATGCTTAATCTCTTTCTCTTGTATTAAAAACTATAAAGAGGATGTAATTATCAAAAAAGAAAAGAAAAAAGCAAGCAACCAGGAATCCAGTAAAAGAAGACAAACCAGTTAAAGGATGAACCTAAAGCACAAAATCCAAATATTAGGCTTTAGTAAACTACTTGAACTCTTATGTTGTGTGCACCAATTTTGTTTGAGTTTCTAGATAGAGATGTATGCAAAAATAAAACAATCCTGACCCATAATATTGTTTATGATGATTAAAATTATAAACTCACAACACCTAGTTGAATAATAATGAATAAATTTACAGGATAGACGTACATTTTTTCAAATCTAACGTTAATGATTGTCATTTGTATTTTCTAATTATAATTGAGCACTCTTAATCGCAGCTGGCTAGCTAGACAATATGGATTCATACAAAGTTGCACACCCAACACTCATTCCTATTTAAATTGTACATGCAAGCTTGAGAATTTGATTGAGGTTTGGCATTTTTGGGGGCTAATGAAGTATTTACATGTTACAATAAGTATTGGGATTGGCAATTTCCCGGATTTATGGGTTTAGGTTTTGTCTTAATCTCAAAAGTTTAATGCAGCCATGCTATGTCACAAATCTCAGTTATTATCTTCTTTCTTTTTTATTTGGTTTTAAATTATTAAAGATTGCTTAATAAGAAATGTGTTCTTACTAATCCCAACGAAAAGAAAAGGTCTCCATTTAAAATTATAGTGTGATCTAACACTTTAAAGTTCAAATAGAAAAGGTAGGGCTCAAAACCTATTGACTTTCCACTGAGATGCCTTCTCTTCTGCTTAATTATCATATTCTTATTTAAATATTTTTTTTGGTCGAAATTCTTATTTAAATAATTAAAGTTGCCTAGAGTTATTTAAACTTATTTTAATCCCACATTGAGCTCCGAAATCTTGGTTTTATTCTTAAGCCCCAATTTTTGGGACTATTTGCATCTCTCTTCCTTTAAAGAAGTGTAACATATCATCACTATAATTATTTTTTCGAGAGCAAACTTTGTTTAAAACGACTTTATATAAGACATAGCTTTAAGGGGAAGAGTGTTCAAACTTAGAACCATACTCAAGTAAAAAAAAAAAAGAAGATACATCATAGCTAACTCAATTGGCAAGTGTAATAATGAGCTTAATATTTTGATCAATCACAAGCAAAAAGAAGCAAGCTTTTGGAAAATGAAATATGTATACATCTTTATCACAAATGTTTTTTTCCAAGCACCTTCAAATTTACTAATTTAGTCGATACGTTGTTGTCGTTAAGTCATAAGTTCAAATCCCTCCTCCTTCCTCAATCAATGTATTCAAACATATGGTAGTAAAATTGATAAAATGTAAGTAAGAGTTGAGTTATTTTCGTATCGAGTAAGTAGAGAAGATGTTTCTAATAAATATAATGTAACTATTAATCATTAAGTTATATATAGTAATGTTCAAATGACAAGAAGGGTCAAGTATCAATGGCCCAAGATGACCAAAAAAAAAGGAACCAAAATTTTATATTATAGGCTTTCATAAGTTTGAAAAGAAAAACTTCTCCTAGGTCATTCACCACCTTTCCCTTTGGTCTTTATTTAGCTTTGCCATCCTCCATATTTTCCATCTACTTTCTCTCAAACCTCATCAAAACCATCACATTTCCATTAGAAAATAGACATGGCTATGGACTTTTCCTACTCTCCTTACGACCACGTACAACAACAACAACAGGATCAACAGCAATACCAAGATCAAGAACAAGAGGATGAAGAAGACTACATAAACATGGAAGTGAGCTCCTACTACTCCAACTTCCTCAAGAACTCCCCAATCCACCCCCAACCGAACGACTTCGAGTTCCGAGCCCAATCCGGGCCCCTCGATTGGGACCCGTTACCGACAACCTCACCTGCCGACGAGCTCTTCTACAAGGGCAAACTCCTCCCTCTCCACCTCCCTCCTCGCCTCCAAATCATGCAAACTCTTCTGAATTCCACTCTAACACCAAGGGCGGTCCATTTTCACCCTTCCACCACCTCGTCCGATGACCAAACCGAGCTCTACACCACACCCTTGGCCACAACTCCGGCAACAGGCACGCCTTTCCTCTCTTGCAACGTGTCTCCTGTCGAGTCGTGCCATGTCAGCAAGGAGCTCGATCCCGAGGAGTATTTCCTCGAATGCTCGAACGAGGAGGAGGCGAAAAAGCCGCCTTCCTCTTCTACTTCTTCCGGATGGAGTAAGAAGCTCAGGCTGATCAAGCATCCGTCTTTGCTCGGCTCCAAGATCAAGGCGTCTCGAGCCTATATCAAGCACTTGTTCGGTAAATCCGACGATAAGGGAGCCTCCAAGAGGAGCAATGTCGGAGAGACTAAGGCGGATGCCAAGGTTTGTCATAGGAGGTCGTTCTCGGGAGCGTTTAAACTACGCGTCCCGGTCACGAAGATGGTCAAGACGTCGACGACACTCACATCTTCGTCGTCTTCTGGATCCTCATGCTCGAGTAACTCGAACGGCGCGAATGAGGTTCGCGTTTTGAAGAGATGTGGTAGCGCTAACTCTGAGCTTGAGAGTGCAATAGCAGGAGCCATTGCTCATTGTAAGCAGTCAAATACCCAAGTGTTGAGATCAAGAAAGACGCTTAGTGAAATCGGGTTGTACACTTTAATTTGAGGAGTAATCGGATAACCGAAAGAGGTTTTGTTGGATATTTGTAATATATATATTAGACTTTCATTCCGAAAATCAAGTGACTCGGCTCATAACATATCATATGAACTTATGAAGTGATTGAGAGATTCATAAATAATATCAATAAGAATACTAATATGTAATGTACTGAGTAATAGAGTACAGTTCAGTTCAGAAGATGACAGATGAGATTTTCCGACAATCATGTATAAGTCATCGACATGTGTCAGATTATATCTACTTAGGCTTCATATTGTGTCATCGGATTCATCAAAACTTCTTTGGCACCAAGCAATGTTTGTTGCCGTCATAGTTTTAATTCATTCACACAGAAAGACTTAACTGGATTAAATATCATATTCAACCAATTCTGAAGTAGCTCAGACACTGAACACCCCTGACAAATTAATCCATGTTAAGACCATAACTGTGAAGGAATTTTTAACTCTTTTTACTTGTTTTAGGTTCATAGGCAGCGGAATGTAGGAACAAATGTGGAAATGTTCTCTTCTGAAAGAGTTGATGACACTAACATTACCAGCATGTAATTAAGTATGAGGATTAGGAGATAGGTAATTTGATTGATTGCAATTATTCAAACAGCTTGCAATTAAAAAAACTCAGCAAAGTTTCACTTTCACTGAAATGATGATAACAAGGGCCAGTTAATCACATCATCTTGTTGGTCTCCTGCCTTGCTCCTTTTTCTTCTTTGCTTTGTTTCTTCTTTTAAGCATCCATGCCCACCATTTTTTCTGGGCTAACCCCACTGGTTTCCATCTTCTTGAGAATCAAAGGCTTATGTGCAAACAAAAATGCTTAAACTACTGAATTTGTCAGCCAAATAAGTGACAAGATTAACTAATTTGATTATAATGAGCACTAAAATTATGTATTTGTTTAACAAAAGAATCCTACAAGTTTCCCCACCAGGTTTCTTGATGGAGAAGAGACCATACCGCCACTGGGATTTGGTTTGTACACGCTTACATGCAATCATTTGCCTTTTAAACTAATAAATTTGCATATAGGAAAAAAAACTAAATATATTGAGGATAAAACTGGTGTAAGTAATTGTTGATTTGTGCAAACTTACAAAAATTAGGATCTGTGATCCTGCAATCCAGCAGAGTTTTCTGGAGAATTAATCCAATTAGATAACTTTTTTTCCCTACATGTTTATGTTTTTGAGAAATGAGCATTGCTACAGACAGATGAACACAAGTGGTGTTTGCTGAAGGTGATGCTATCTTAATTATCATCCGAGACAAACTGTGAAAAAATAGGCTTCAATTGAATTACACAACCATGTTGGGGAGACAAAACATCCCAGGAAAATACAGCAAACTACAAACCCACATGTTTTCCATAGGAACAGAAGCTCAATATCAAATATTGAGCATATCATAAACACTAGATTGATAGAGAACACAAAGCTTACATGTGAACTAGATATTCTTGAGTGAGATACTTAGGCTACTATATGTTGTCTAGTCCGCCTTCGTCTTCAGACGTCCCGTCCCTTGCATGTCTGTGATCAGTTTCAAAAATTGAATCTTCAGATTCATTCATACTGATTCAAAAGTAAAACAACTTTGCGCAAGCCCTATTCCCCTTTGTGGGTTAGAATTGCAATTGCAAACTGAAAGCCTACCCTTTTATACAGTTTTGTCGATATGTTTTCAATTCTATCCCATACTTAAATGAAATGTAAAATAAGCCATGGGAAGCAAAATGGTCAACCGGGCAGAGTTTATGTTTAGAAAAAGAAATTCAACCTAAGCCATTAATTTATATTGTAAGGGTGCAAATCTCACCAACTACATCAACTGCGTAATGCTAAAGGCTTGATCCAATCTTTTTAATCGGTCATTTTGCACTCCTGACCACTCACTCATAACTCCAAGGTGCAAGACAAGTTCCCTAATAATAACAATTTTAAAGAAGTATAGGTTCAGGAACAAACCGCCAAGAAGAAGTTAGATTCCGAGCTTTCCTATCCAACTGCAGGTTTTGCAATGCAGAAGAAGCACGGTTCACTTCATCTGAGAGCTCTTCATTATCATATCTCCAGTTGTTGTCATCCTTCCTGTAGCCAGACATGGATGATCCTGCCCTACGATCTGAATTTTACCAAATACAAAAAAAACAAAAAAGGTTAGATACATTAATCAAGGCATGATAACTGGGAGAATTTGATGCAAATGAGTTGATTATTACCAGATGTCTGTGAGGCTGGAAACGCCCTGTCATAATACAAATTGCAACAAGTCAAAAGACATAAAATAAAAGAAAATAATAAAAAGGCAAAGAAACACAGGATAAAATTTACCTCCCTAATGGAGGTATGCCTCCAGCAACAGATGATGGAGATGGTCTTCTCATGTTTTGGGAATCATCATTTTCTGGTGTTGCTCCTCTCCTTCCACTACCACTGGCTTGGGACAAACTCTGCACAAGTAATTTTGCAAGGTAAAAATATGCCAAAACAATTGGCCATGCTAGCTACCAACACCTCAGAGATTATGATATATAAGAACTCGTCCCCAGGGATATCACTATATCAGACATCTGTACAAAAGTTATCTCTACTAGTACCTATAGTATTTTTATTACCACAGGGAATCCATCATAAGATGCATGACAACTAGAGCTGTTCATTTCATGTTTTATAGTTGCATAAGCTATCAAAGCATATTATAGATCTTTAAATCACTAGCCCAACAGATAAAAAAATCCTGGCAACTAATAGTAAATCATGAAACATATCACTGTATTATAAAGGATCTATACTCTATAGCACCTCAAACTTCAAAAATCCTTCAAGAACATCCAAGAGAAGTGGGCCACTTTCTCCATTCCTGCTCAGATCAAGTCCATTTTTGCTGCTGAATTCATTCAACTCAGCTTTCCAGAAGTCTTTTGGCTGGATTCAATTAAGGATGGTGTCAATTACATGTCAAACATTATTCCATCAAAACTTGCAAACTGTACAAACTAGGAACTAGGAACTAGAACTAACTATTGAAGATACCAAATGCATTGAGTTAGTACCAAGTTACACTCTGGAAGGTACACTTTATGAGTATGATTAAGCTGTGCCCAATCCATATACTCACACACCAATGCAGTTAGAAGCCTTCCTGCATTTCAAGCAGTTACAAATAGGTTTAGAATAAAGCTAGCTAAGATGATACAAAGACATGTGAATCTCAGTTTCCCTTACATTAGAAGCAAAAAAAGGTAAGATCCAAATGAGGTAAGGAAGTCAGGATCAGCGAAAAATTTGTCCTCATAATAAAAGTTGCCCAAAATTTATTTCTTATTAGGGATCCTGAGTTGTAAAAGTTCACAGATGATTTGTCATTATTTCTGACACAAAGTCGGGATCTTTAAATCAAATGTTAAAAAACTTTAGTGCAAGATTCACAGGATTGACCACCATCAATGATCCACATTATCCATTTTTTAAATATCTTAGCTGCTGCATATTCTTTGACAAGGTAGTACTGAAGCTATAATTAAAAGGTACATCTACAGTAGTATACACTTTCCACAGAAAACCATGTTCCCAGTCAATACAAGAAGAAAGAGGAAACAGAAACATAATGTTAACAATTCAACGAGCCGAAGACGGTAGTCCAAATAGCTTGTAAACTGAAATTCAGAGCTGAAGTAGTGAAGCCTAAAATTACTGGAATACAAAGCGACATGAGAAATTTTACAGCCAATTGAGGCCTTCAGGAATCTAAACAATGCGTAACTGACAACAATTGAGCATCACCATGCATCTGATAATACTAGCATGAAAATTATGAGTGGGATTGAAAGAAGACCTGAAGGAGAAGCATGGAGTTGTTTGGCACGATCATTACAGCTACCCAACAAGGCAGGAGGCAAGCCTTCATCTTTCTCAACGACCCGGTCCTCCTCTTCAATTGCCTCAAACACACTAGCTCTGAGTTCAGCCTACCAAAAATATTATGCATATCAAGGTTTCTACAATGGGTCAGCATTATCATGACTATGTCCTATTGAGAATGCTGATTGATAACAAACAACCACAAGACCGGACTAAAAATGCATGCGATCAACAAGCTATAACCAATTTAATACATCAAGCAATATCGTTCAGAGAAAGAAAAACCCTAAGTTCAATTAAGCTCCGGGCAGATCTAGTTTATCGTCCAATTTGATGAGCCTTGGGTAAAAGGGGGAAACTTTAACAACAATCCGGACAAGATTCAAAATTTCGTGAAGGTAGTGACAGATTTCAGGAGACATTGCGCTAAATCAACAGATATGCAGGTGCAGAAACTATGGGATTGAAAGCAAGACAGAATTAGGTTTGAGGAAAGAGAAACTTACTCTGATCTTGGCTAGAACGCCTTTCTTCTCAAGGGTTCGCGTGACGAGGGTTTTGAGCTCCATCATTTCTCTCGTGTAATCGTCCATTTTCGAATGCAATCTCTCTCTGAAACTCTCAGTTTAAGAGAATTGAGATCTCCTGTGCTAGTTGCCCGAAGAGCAAAAGATGGGCGAGGAAAGTGGTGATGAGTTTGAAACCAACTGTCGTATTTCCAAGTGGACCGAGAAACGGAGAAAAGAATGGACCGGGGCTTTTTATTTACCAAGACCGGTCTTAGATCCGGAGTGGTTTAGGACTTGGGATTAGAATGGACCGGGTTTTTAATTTATATTTTTAGGCTAATAATACTTTGTTATAAATAAATAAATAGATTATAAGCAGATTATTCAAATACGAGAAAATATAATTTTCAAAAAAATAAAAAAGGAAACTGTTACGGTTCGATCTTATTTTCAACCTATCAATTGAAGATTTTTTGTTTACTGTCCATACAAAATTGGAATTTTAAAGGTAGTTAAACTTATTTACTTACAAGACTTTGACAAGTCAAGCAATATATAAGCTTGCACATGCTGTAACAAATTCATTCAACTAATAACAAATTCTATTCCCCTTCTCTCTCTTCTCTATCTTCTAACAAATCTGACACATGTATCTTGCCCCTCATTTGCATTCCACATCGATTTTAGACGTAGCAAATCCAAATGCTACCCAATTTCTGATCTCCAGCTCAACGCTACTTGTATCTTTATGTTTTTTTAATTTTGATCAATTAAGCATGCTGGAACTCTGGCCTTGGATCAAGATGGGGTTCCGGATAGACTCAAGGCAGCCAGTACACTCTCTACACAACAAACAAAGCCGAAAAATCAATCCACTAAGATCAACCAAAATTGACAATTTGAAACAAATTCTCAAAAAATCAATATATGGAACCACATACCTCATCAGTGAACTCAACGAAACCAAATTCTTGCACTTTATCTCAGTATATATGGTCAAACAAAATGACGTGATCTACCATATCTATCTCTCAACATGTTGCTTACGAAATGCCCCCATGCATTTTGTTTTGTTGATATTTTGTTTGATCAGTGTTCCCTTTATAGGTCTCATCCAATGAGTCGCGCCAGAGGTTCGAAATTCTACATTAACAAATATAATCTTTTACTATTTATAGTAAATTATGTAAGGATTATAACTTTATGACTCAAAGAGGAAAAAGGAGTACTTCAATTCTGTGGACATACCATCATCGAGAAACGCACATACATCCCTCACATGAGCGCGCAATATAGTAGGGATCACACAACCTGCATTGACTAACCCAACAACAAAAACAAAAAGTTGCAAAATCAAACAAACAACCAATTGCTCAGAGCAGTGAAATTGAAGATCAAAATCAACCGAACCTGCCATGGTCTTTGGCTCCAATCGGGTTAGAGTGTCGCCCGAATCGAATCGGTGACATCCGCAAAGGGTTCCCGTCAAGTTGAATTGGCGAATTTCACGAAAATTACGCGGTGAGAAAGAGAGAGATATGAGTACCTTTGAATAAGCAGCCGAATATGGCGGTAGGCGACGAACATGGAAGTTGGCCGGAGAAGCAGAGCGAGCGAGAGAAGAAAGAGCTTGTATGAATTGCTCACTTTTATTAGCGGTTTTAATGTCAAAGTGAAGAGCCTTCGTTGCAACTGATGGGCTAAAGAAGACGCAGAGTTTTCAGAAAGCATTTGAAATCAGCAATAAGTGTCCCCAATTGTAACAGCCCATTAACGACGCCAACCACCCTTAATTTTCGCCGGTCTTAATCACCAAATTCCATTCATCCGTTTCCATCCAAAATAGAATCCAAAGGACGTTCTTAATGCCCGTAAAGAATAAAATATATACCCATAAGACAATAGTTTAGATAAGGGCACTTTATTGCCTGTTTATGTAACATAGTTTTTATATTGGCATTTTGGACATTGTACAGTATATTCCAAAATAGCAGCCAAAGGACGTTCTTTCATCTATATAATACATTAAAAAGTTGTGTACGAAACGCATTTAATGCACATATTCAACCTTATTCTCTTATTGTGATAACTACACAAATAGGTAGTAATAACATCTTAGCGTAGTGGTTAAGCTCCTCTCTTTTGTCATGCGGATCCATGGTTCGAGTCCTACTAGCGAGATTTGTGTTTTTTTTTTCTAGGACAAAATGTATTAGATTTTATGCTATTACAATCTATATTAGAATTTTTAATAATGAAAACCTATAATAATATATGGGATACATATAATATTTAGGGACATATATGGGAAATCTATTATTAGAATTGTGCCATTGTTCGGCTTTGCTGCATATTGTTAGAATTTATACATATAGTGTTAAAATATTATATATATATATAGAATAATATTAAATAAACGATAAATACATTGACATTTATATTCATGTATGAACGTTAGTAATAATAATATCTCTCTTGCTCTATTTTGCTATATATTGACATAGGTGATAGATCAAGTATATATAACATAAAATTTGGTTGTAATTGTAAAAAAAATTGGTAGAAAATACATCATAAAATAAATTAAACTCATGTATATATAAATATATATCACAAAAACAGTAAAGTCATTTAGAAGATGGATCACACATTCACACCTTTTCATATTCAAATGAGTCTTAACGGTTCTTTGGATAAAGTCTTGGATTGAACGGGTATTTGGATAATTAAGGTCTTGAATGCCGAAAATTTGGCTACTGAAAAAGCTATTATCTCCGTGGTCTCATACAGTAACGACCTAATGCATTTAGTGCATTTAATTCATCCGTTGGCATATTCCAGATCGTAGTCTTGCTGGAATGGAATGAATCTGGTCTTTTTTATGCCTTGGCCACGTTCGTCCGGGTCGGGTGTTCCTCCTTTACTACTCTTTTTTTTTTATCAATCCTTTACTACTCTTGGATTGCCTGCAGAGGGTGCAAATGGATATGTCAGTTACACCTTCTTAATTTCTATTTGACCAAAAGAAACTTCTTAATTTCTATCAAAAAACAGTTACATCTTCTTCCTGTATAGCCTTAAAAACCCTAATCCACCCTAATCCACGGATGGAGTATATATTACGTTCAAATCTATCTCTAAACTCATACCAGGTCGTCTAAATCCCCTACGTCCAGAGCCCATCCCACGACGACGAGAAGACGGCGACGTCGTACTCAACTCTGGCTCCCTCAACTTTGTATTTATTTTTAAACTGATGATTCATTTACTTTAAGGTGGTTGTTGTTTCTGTGGTGTAACCTATTCCTTTGTCAATGCATTTTAGATTGAAGGTCCTAGAAGGCTAGAACTCTTGATGAGATGCTTACTGTGCTACAGAGAGTGCTTGAGGAAACTGGTCCTGTCCTTATTTCAGCTAGGCTTGAAGCAGAGGAAAGAAACATCAATATTCGCTTGAGGGAGGAGCAAGATGTGCGCTGCTTAATTACACGGCTGCACTTGAAGCTGATTAAGTATGAGTTGCTTTCTTTGTGGTGTGATTTGGGTGAAATCTGCCAAGTGATGGAGACACATCCTTTTATGTTCTTACTTACTAGGAACAATTTCTATCAGTATTTACACACTTCATTTTTTTTTATTGGAAGCCCTTGTAATTTAAAATACTTTATTTATTCATTTTTTTCTTTTAATCTCTGATGTTAGGCAAGGGAGCATCAGAGGAAAGAAGAGCATGAAAAACCGGAAAGGGAAGCTGCTGAAGAAGAAAGAAAACGCAAAGAGGAAGAAGAGGCTCGTGAAAGAGAAGCTGCTTTGGCTAGACGGAGGCAGGAAAAAGCACTTTCATTGGGTGTTGAACCTGAAACGGCACCAAATGTCACTCAAGTAGAAAGAAGATTGAAGCAGTTGGTAGATGTAGTTCCTGTACAAGACCTTCAAATAGCTGTAGTTCTTGTACATAAATTCATTTCTTATTTGGATTTTTCTTCATCATGTGTTAGCTTTGTAGGCTGTGAAGTCTGATTTACAATCATTTTTTGTGGGAAATGGTTTGATTTTCTGATTCATTGGAGTTCAACCATCCTTCTTTTAGATGATACTCACATTCTTAATTCATTTTGGTATATTTATAAAATATAGATGTATAGTTGGTCACCATTCTTCTAGATTTGGGAAATTAAGCAAGCAAAGTGTAAATTATTGGATTAAGTTAATATTACATGTGGGTGTAACTAAGTTGACAAATGGGAGAGTAATTTTTATTTAATAAAGAATTAGCCTAAGATATCTTTTATAAGTGATTTCGGGTTGATGTCGATAGTTTTTTACTTTCTCATTCTACCCTAAGAAGAAGCTAAACTGAATTATTTATTTATGTAAATAAAATTAAGAAACCTGCTATAATTTAACGCATATTTGATTTATATTTTTGATAATAAACATATAAAACTCATGTCCCGTGCGATAGCACGGACCTGTTCTACTAGTATTAATGTAAAATCATATCTGAATATTCTCTATATCATAAATTCTACATATAAAATTTGTTTATAATACTCCATCCCATATATTTTTTTAATAATATCCTATCCCATCCCATATATTTTTTTAATAATAGGTTTCGATTATTAAAAATTCTAAGAAAGTAATAGCATGAGATCTATAGCTAATACATTTTGTCCTAGTTTCAACCAAAAAAAAATAATATCCTTTTAAATCATACTTTTTTATAATATAGTTTTTTGTATGTATATATATATATATATTTAAATGATCATATTAACATGTAATAGTTTTATCCACTTTTTAATATATATATAGTAGTTTTATTCTTTCTTATACATATAATAGTTTTACTCTTATACATAGGATCACAAAGCTATTAATGTGATGCTCAAAAAAAAAAAAAAAACAAAGCTATTAATGTGTGATAAGGGTATTAAATAGCCTTCTTGTACATAAAATTATATAGATAGTATAGATTTCTCTTCTCCGTATTATGCATTTTCATACTATAACTCTTTGTATATAAGACAAATTATGCATAGCGTACATGAGATTCATAGATGAGTTTTGATTGTATTATTTTCGAAAACTAAAACTTTCAAAAATAAAATATAATTTCTAATTATATATTTAGTTTTATATCATTGTCCCCATTTTCTTGTATGATAAAGGTAAGAGTTTAGAGTACCAAATAAAATAAGTAGTCCGAGAGACCGTTAAAAATGGCAATCGAGGACGACTAGAAAACTCAACATATGAGCCACATATATATGGCAAGCAAAAACGACTAGAAGTAGTACAATTCTTGAAAAGTCAAAGCAAAAAGCGTTTGAAAGTGGGGTAAGTAAAGCACTAAAAATCTTAGCGTCACAGACAACAGGTTGACCCATCTTGGGGTGTGCGAATGGACAACTAATGTTCCCTCCACCGGGATGGAGGATCTTTAGAAGCTTCAAGGCACCAAGCAACCTGGCCTATTACAACTCGGCCCGTAACCAAACACGTACAACTTTAACTTTTCGAAAGATAGTACACAATTGAAGAACGAGCCGTCCTTGCAAGGATGTTAAAACCCCGTTTTTCAAGTATTTGGTTTAGTAATTTTCATTTTTTTGGTCAAAAATTGTCATACCAGTTATAATTTCCATTTTTCTCACTCTTCCTTACCTTGCAAGGATATGTGATATTTTTCAGTTTTCTCTATTAATTCCTTCATCTTCAAATTAATTTGTTTTTTCTTTTATTAACTTATCAAAATAAAAAATATGTATCTCCAACGCACACAAATCAGTCCATTGATGAGATGAAGCATTCCTTCACAAATCCTAAACCTAAAGGCTCCATTACATGCATGATACAAAGGTTGTAATTAAGAGTCTTAAGACAAAATAGGATGTTTGTTTTTCATCATAGCGGAACAATGGTTTCGCCATCCATGACCTTCTCAGCCGAATAGGGGAGCAACGAAAGCTCCATATGGCTTCCTCAGCCTTTTAAGAAGTCTTCAAATTTGTTCAAAACTTCACGGCTAGCTTCATCCCAAATCAAGAATATCAATCAATAGAATCAATGTTCAAGATCTAAAACTCTTAGATCTTCCAAGTATCATGATTTCAAAATGGGAGCTTCTCGCTTGATATCCAAGTGAGCTTCTCGCTCACGGGTGATGAAGTGGTCAAATGAAGGTTTTCAAAAAACAAAATTACATGGTTAAGACGTATGGCTCTAAGGTTCCATGAAATTTTTTGTGTGATTCTTAGACTAGAAATTTTAAAGAGAGGTCAGAGTGTTTAGAGAGGGTTCAGGTCTATTTATATCATTGTCCCAATTATAATAAAAGATCAGTTTAGTATTCAACCAAAAAAAAGAATAGTTTAGTCGGAATGAACAATGATTGTTTCTTATTTCCTCTCTTAACCTCATATTTTCCCTTCTTTTATTTGGTTAGGTAAGAATTAGGAGCCCCGTTTACGAGGACGTCCTAGATCGAGTATCATTTCAGATGAGAACTAACAGTTATTGATGATTCACAATGTGACCGATAGGGAGGTCGTAACTCATTTTCACGATTTTATCAATCACAGTATTAAAAATCCTCATAGGGTGATTCTCAATGTGATTGATAGGGAGGTCGTGACCATTTTCATTCTTTTAATCTTTCTTATAACACCTCATATTTTCCTTTTTGTTGGTCGATAAGATTAACTTTTTCATCTTCTTTAATTGCAAATTCTATTTCTATTATAAGAATTTTTCTCATAAGGAGATATTCATTGGCGCGCAAGGGCAACAATTTGAAGAAGATTTAGAGTTGGTTTCGGTTAATTGTATATTTCATTTAGTATGCGTAATAAGAAAAAAGTTTGAGTAACTTAATTCGAATTCCTTTTTCGGGCATCTTCATATGATTTCTATTATTAAGTTAGGTAGTAGTTCGTATTTAATAGCGTTGATTATGTAAAAGTCGAATATGTCTGTGTATGTATGATAAGAGCGAAGTTTTAATTCCGAAAGTAGCTTAATTAAAACATTTCAACCTTACTTCTTTTGCTTCTTTCTCTAGCTCAAATAAAAGATATTTCTCTAATATAGATTTATATTTTTCAGGAGGTAATTGTCGATGATTGAGGATAATAATTTAAGGGAGATTTAAAGCTCGTTTAGATTCATTGGATATTTCATTTATCACGGGTAATGCGGAAAAAATACGAGTAAATTAATGTAAATTCCTTTTGTGAATATTTCCCTTGTGATCTATATCACTAAATTAGATATCGGTTCGTATTTAAAAGTGTGGGTTGAGTAAAAGTCGAACATGTCTATTTATGTCATACCATAAGAGCAGAGTTGCTTACTTTATAAACTAACTCAATCTAGACATTTCAAACTTACTTTTTTTTAGCTCATTTGCATTATAAACGACAAAAAATTATATGCGTGTATGTATTCACATATTCATTTCACTTCAGTGGATTCGTTAGTGTGGTTTTCTAATGAAAGTTCTACAACAATAATATAGGTTAGGAAAATCGATATAATAAAAAAAATAAAAGATTTTCCTCTATTACTTCAAACACATAAACATAGTAATAAACATCAAAATGTCTTTGATCATCTAATCACCTAAATAATTATCAAGGATATTATTCGAAAATCTTCAATTCGACTCTTATAGAGATTGTCCTCACCAAAAAAATCGTCAAAATTGACGAGAAGTGTTATGATATTCTAATGGAATATCTATGGGTTTGGAATCCTTGCCTTGCCTATAGGTGTCCCTCGTCACCCATGAGAACAAAGACACCATTCTCATTTTCATTCTAATCACATTCATAGTTTAAGGTTGATAGTGTAATTTTACATTGTTTTAGTGCAACTTAATTAAAGCAATGCATGTATGTTGAATACATTGGCATCACATTGAATGGCATGCACATTTTTCCCGTTTGATTGATTGACTTCTATATGTTAAAATCATGAACCCAATTTCTTCATAACGTATACAATCGATGTACAGTTGTATACTCTGAACGTTTATACAGACAAATCATTTATAATTAATTGCACAATATATTATACTAGATTTATCAAATCTCTCTAACTTATTATCGTTAGGGAATTATGTTCAAGCGTGGCCAAAACATGCTTTGTTTTGCTAGGGAAGGTTGGATCGAATATACTTGAATCTATACGCGCGTTGCATAATACGGAGTAAATAGTTTTCAAAATAGTCACTATCACTGTCTTAGACAACAATCATAAAGAATCGATTCATGTGCAAATTTCGACTTCAATCTTCACCCTAACTACATAACTTAGAAAACATGACCCAAATGAAAAATATCAAGATAGAACACAAGAGTATCAAATCTCTTATGCCCATTTTTGACGATTAAAAGAAAAAGCAAAAACATGCACTAAATCGTATCACAAAAAGAAAGAAATGAGCCAAATTGTTCAAATATCATAAGTTACACCCTTTGAAGATAACAATTATGAATCATGTACAATATTTCTTAGTCATCCAAACAAGGCAAGAGGTTTAATTCAAAGAATTCATCAGCTATAAAAACACATGTGCTAATTTTATTCAATTCACCACTTTCAATGGCATCTTCAAACAAAATGCTTGCTCACCAAATCACCCAAGAAGAGTTCAACATCTTCCATACCATTGATCGTCAGCTCTTCTCCATCCTCATCTTTTCCCTTGGCAAAGACCCAACTCATGCCATCCGAGTCATGGGCCTTTGGATTTGGCTCGAGCGGATCACCTTAAAAAGCTCCATTGTCAGCACCATACGGTACTTCAAATACCAGACCATTGACACCCTATTCGAAGAGTCTATGTTGTGCCTTCATGTGGCGACCTTTGGGCCCACCGTTAATGACAATATCTCGGTGCTCACTACCTTTCTAAGAGGGAAGAGCATCGAGATGTCTCTTTTGTACTTCCATGAAAACTGCACCTTGGTTTTACATGGTGTTGGAAGAATCGTCGAAGATGTCTGTGCTAGGGCTTTTAAGGATATTCTTGACCAGTTCAAGAATGACAGGGGCGTCTCAAGTGTTGGTCGTGTTGCTGTTGACGGGAGTAGATTGAGACAAGGTATGTATGATTTCGATGCTTATAACTTTGGACTCGTATCCAAGGACTACGACGAGGTGAACGAGCAAGATGATGTTGAGGAGTTGTTCATGAGGTTGAATCATTTGAGTCTTGATTCAACACCCGTAGAAGACCGATTGGGAGAAGGCAGGGAGATAAGTGGAAGAGGAAGCAGCAACAAGACCCTTTTCTTGACATTTTCAAAGGGATACCCTATCTCTAAAAATGAGGTCAGAGAGTTCTTCACCAGGTACGTAATCTAATTCATGAGGATGTAATGTCGTCGATCAGTTTATATATGTTTCTGTTCAAACTTGATTCACTTTGCCCCGTACACATAAACATATCAACTGTAACATCTATTAAAAGCATAGAATCACTATGCTTTTTTTAATAAGAAATTCAAGCCTAATCCATTAGCATTGGAGCAACTTGGTGCAATACATTTGTTAAATACTCCATCACTAGATACATGTAACATATACAAGCTGTACATAATGCATATCTAGGCTCTTTGGAGACATTATAGAGGGGCTACACATGCAAGAAGTAGAAAGAAATGAGCAACCATTATATGCAAGGCTGGTGGTTCGTGACATCTCCATGGTGAACTTAGTGTTGCAAGGACATAAGAAGATCAAGTTTAGCATCAATGGCAAGCATGCTTGTGTCCGAAAGTATGTTCACAAGAGGTCCGAGTCGCCTCCGACACCCAGAATGCTAGGCTAGTTCAACTTTGATGTTACTTTCGATGTTGTTTGTTGTAAAAGAGCAAGATGAACTTGATGGGCCTAATAATGTATGACTTTTGCAGCAGATTTCAACTCAGACAATAATACAAGAAGTATCTTGAACTTTTAACGTATTTTTAAGTCACACAGTGACTATTTTGATTAGCGATTTATATCTACGGATTAACTTACAAATCATTTTTCTTGGTTTGCTACATCCAAAGTTCAACGTGCATAGGATAACTTGCCAATTTGGGAAAATGCTCATTTTCACAACTTGCTAACAAGAATCAACAAATCAAGCGGCCGGCCAACTATTATGCTATACAAATTGACATCATTGTCACATTAATTTTGGCAGCTACATACACATACCACATAGGATATACACTAGTATATGTAAATGACATACATGATAACTATTATTGATTGTATTCAAGGCAAAACAAGTAAAGAAGCTTCCAAATATGCAAAGACTTACTTCTACGACATTTTCGTCCACCTGCGACTGTTCCATAACGAGAAACTTTGGCGTGACAAACACGTAATCGATTAATTACTCGTTAATCACAAAACTCACTCCATTCTCCTTCTTGAAGTCATGTGTAGTATGATCCACAACCTACATTAACAAGAATATATGTAAAACATGACTAATAGCTTATTTACATACACATCTTTGATAGCTGTGCAACTTAAGATGAAGGTCAAATGGCAACTCTGTTCTTAACAGTCTCCAATTCAGGGTTTAATCCATAACAATCAACACGAATGATTCACAGGGAATAAAGGATTGACAAGTAAACAGGAAATGGTAACTTTCTCTGCAACTTCATTCTAGCTAATCTCAAATCTTATAAACAGCTTTGTGCTCTAGGATTGTATGATTGTAATCACTTTCATTACAGAAAAAATGAATCAAAAGCAAAGGCAAGAACAATGTTTTACATTAGTGTTGTTGAGCTCCAGATAGTAGAAATCCATGGATGGATCCTTCCAACGGCCCAGCATGCCAAGTGCCCTTTCATTGAAATGATGAAAACAAGGGCCAGTTAATCAAATTACACTCAAATCAGCTGAATCCATCCTAAGATGCCTGACAACTAGAGCTGTTAATTTCATGTTTTAAAGTTGCATAAGCTATCAAAGCATATTATAAATCTTTATATCAATAGCCCACCAGATGAAAAAATTCTGGCAACTAATAGTAAATCATGAAAGACATCTCTGCATTAGAAAGGGTCTATACTCTATAGCACCTCAAACTTCAAAAATCCTTCAAGAACATCCAAGAGAAGTGGGCCACTTTCTCCATTCCTGCTCAGATCATGTTCATTTTTGCTACTGAATTTATTCAACTCAGCTTTCCAGAAGTCTTTTGGCTAGATTCAAGAAATGTCAATTACATGTCAAACATTATTCCATCAAAACTTGCAAACTGTACAAACTAGGAACTTGAACTAACTATTGAAGATACCACATACATTGAGTTTGTACCAAATTACACTCTGGAAGGTACAATTTATGAGTGTGATTAAGCTGTGCCCAATCCATATACTCACACACCAATGCAGTTAGAAGCCTTCCTGCATTTCAAGCAGTTATAAAATAGGTTTAGAATAAAGCTCCCTAAGATGATAAAAAGACATGTGAATCTCAGTTTCCCTTACATTAGAAGCAAAAAAAGGTAAGATCCAAATGAGGTAAGGAAGTCAAGATCGGCGAAAAATTTGTTCCTATAATAAAAGTTGCCCAAAATTTATTTCTTATCGGGGATCCTGAGTTGTAAGAGCTCACAGATGATTTGTTATCATTTCCGACACAAAGTCGGGATCTTTAAATCAAATGTTAAAAAAACTTTAGTGCAAGATTCACAAGATTGACCACCATCAATGATCCACATTATCCATTTTTTAAATATCTTAGCTGCTGCATATTATTTGACAGGGTAGTACTGAAG
The DNA here is from genome assembly GCA_963924305.1 of Polygonum maritimum. Classification (NCBI taxonomy): domain Eukaryota; kingdom Viridiplantae; phylum Streptophyta; class Magnoliopsida; order Caryophyllales; family Polygonaceae; genus Polygonum; species Polygonum maritimum. The sequence continues at coordinate 16,990,011 of OZ002733.1, forward strand.
CTAGGTACATCTACAGTAATATACGCTTTCCAAAGAAAACCAAGTTCCCAGTCAATACAAGAATAAAGAGGAAACAGAAGCATAATGTTAACAATTTAACGAGCCGAAGTCGGTAGTCCAAATAGCTTGTAAACTGAAATTTAGACTGAAGTAGTGAAGCCTAATATTACTGGAATACAAAGTGACATGAGAAATTTTACAGCTAATTGAGGCCTTCAGGAATCTAAACAATGCGTAATCGACAACAATTGAGCATCACCATGCATCCTGATAATACTAGCATTAAAATTATGAGTGGGGTTGAAGAAGACCTGAAGGAGAAGCATGGAGTTGTTTGGCACGATCATTACAACTGCCTAACAAGGCAGGAGGCAAGCCTTCGTCTTTCTCAACGACCCGGTCCTCCTCTTTAATTGCCTCAAACACACTAGCTCCGAGTTCATCCTACCAAAAATATTATGCATATTAAAAGTTTTCTACAATGGGTCAGCATTATCATGACTATGTCCTCTTGAGAATGCTGATTGATACCAAACAACCACAAGAACGGACTAAAAATGCATGCGATCAACAAGCTATAACCAGTTTAATACATCAAGCAATATCGTTCACGGAAAGAAAAACCCTAAGTTAAATTAAGCTCGGGGCAGATCTAGTTTATCGTCCAATTTGATGAGCCTTGGGGTGAAAGGGGGGAACTTTAACAACAATCCAGACAAGATTCAAAATTTTGTGAAGATAGTGGCAGATTTCAGGAGACATTGCGCTAGATCAATAGATATGTAGGTGCAGAAACTATGGAGACAGAATTAGGTTTGAGGAAAGAGAATTGAGATCTCCTCCGAGGAGATCTCAATTCTGAAACTCTCACAAACGCCCTTTGGTTGTTGTGTACTACCGAGGAGGAGTCGTTGCTTCATCTCCTCCGTGATTGTCCACAAACATTACGGGTTTGGAGAGAGCTTCACCCTCCTCTTGCCAGGGAAGTGTTTTTCGAGTCTAATTATGCTTGTTGGATCCGAGTCAATCTCTGTTGCAATTCCATACATAGTAGCGGTGTTGAAAGAGCCATCATTTTCTCTATGTCTCTATGGTTGTTTTGGAAATGGAGAAATAAATTTGCGTTTCATAATGTGATGCCTCCAGGGAACAAGTGCTTATTTATTCTTCAACAAGCCAAGGAAGTGGCAATGAATCTGGCCACGCGGGATGGGGTTACTCGCCATGATCGGGAGGAGGAGCTCATCATGTGGAAGCGGCCAACCAGTGGTTACCTCAAAATTAACACTGATGGCGCGGTCAAGGCGGGTGGCTCGGCGGCGGCCGGGGGTGTGATCCGTGACGAGGACGGTCAATGGCAGGTTGGTTTTGTCATTAATATTGGTATGTGCACTGTCCCGATGGCGGAGTTGTGGGGTGCTCTCTGCGGACTTCACTTAGCGTGGGATCGGGGATACAGGAGGGTTTGTCTCGAGCTTGACGCACAACTTGTGTGTCTGCTTCTTGACAAACCTGTGGAGCGTTATCACCTCCTTTTTAGCCTGGTTGCTCAATGTCAAGGCTTCCTGTGGAGGGATTGGTCTATCCAATTCCGGCATATTTATAGAGAAGCAATACTGTGGTGGATTTTTTAGCATCTTTTGCCTTTTCTTTTAGCTTAGGTTTTCATGTATTGATTGACCCACCGGAGGGTGTTTTACATTTGCTGTCCTTAGATGTAAGGGGCCGAGCTATTCCCCGTTTGATTACTACTTAGCTCCTTTTTTTCATTTCAATAAAATGGTAAAACCCGGAGAGTGCCGCGTGTCCTTCGACCAAAAAAAAGAGAATTGAGATCTCCTGTGCTAGTTGCCCGAAGAGCAAAACATGGGCGAGGAAAGTGGTGATGAGTTTGAAACGAACTGTCATATTTCCAAGTGGACCGAGAAACGGAGAAAAGAATGGACCGGGTTTTTTTATTTACCATGACCGGTCTGAGATCCGGAGTGGTTTAGGACTTGGGATTAGAATGAACCGGCATTTTTTACTTACATTTTTAGGCTAATAATACTTTGTTATAAATAAATAAATATAAAAATAGATTATAAGCAGATTATTCAAATACCAAGAAATATAATTTTATTTTTTTAAAAAATGGAAGCTATTATGGTTCTATCTTATTTCCACCCTATCAATTGAAGATTTTGAGTTTACCGGTGTAGATAAAATTGGAATTTTAAAGGTAGTTAAAGTTATTTCTCTTCTCTATATTATACATTTTCATACTATAACTCTTTGTATATAAGACAAACTATGCAAGAACATGTACATGAGATTCAATAGATGAGTTTTGATTGTATTCTTTTCGAAAATTAAAACTTACAAAAACAAAATATAATTACTAAATTATAAATATAATTTTATATCATTGTCCCCATTTTTTTTATAAATGTAAGAATTCAAAGTACCAAATAAAATTGGTAGCCCAAGAGACCGTTAAAAACGGCAGTCGAGGACGACTAGAAAATCAACATATGAGCCGCATATGGCAAGCAAAAACGACTAGAAGTAGTACAAATCCTTGAAAAGTAAGAGCAAAAAGCGTTTGGAAGTGGGGTGAGTAAAGCACTAAAAATCATAGCGTCGCATGCAACAGGTTGACCCATCCTGGGGTGTGTGAACGGACAACTGACGCTTCCTCCACAGAGATGGAGGATCTTTAAAAGTCTTAAGGTACCAAGCGACCTGGCCTATTACAACTCGGCCTCTGACCAAATAAGTACAACTCTAACTCTTCGAAAACTTTTACACAATTGAAGAACGAGCCGCCCTTGCAAGGATGTTAAAACCCCATTTTTCATGTACTTGATTTACTAATTTTCATTTTTTTTGGTCAAAATTTGTCATACAAGTTTTTTGCCTTGCAAGGCAAGCAATTTAATCAATAATTTCCATTTTTCTCACTCTTCCTTGCCTTGCAAGGATATGTGACATTTTAAAGTTTTTATATATTAATTCCTACGACTTCATCTTCAAATTAATTGTTTCTTTTTTTTATTAACTTATCCAAATCAAAAATGTGTATCACATATGAACACAAATCAGTTCATCGACGAGATAAAGCATTCCTTCACAACTCCTAAACCCAAAGGCTCCATTACATGCATGAGGCAAAGGCTACAATTAAGAGTCTTAAGACAAAATAGAATGTTTGTTTTTCATCCTAGCAAAACAATGGTTCTGCCATCCATGTCCTTCTCGGCCGAATAGGGGAGTAACGAAAGCTCCATATGGACCATATGACTTCCTCAGCGTTTTAATTAAGAAGTCTTCAAATTTGTTCAAAAATTCATGGTTAGATTCATCCCAAATCAAGAATATCAATCAATAGAATCGATATTCAAGATCTAGAACGCTTAGATCTTCCAAGTATCATGATTTCAAAATGGGAACTTCTCGCTCGATATCCAGGTGAGCTTCTCGCTCATGGGTGATGAAGTGGTCAAATGAAGCTTTTCAAAAAACAAGTTTACATGGTTAAGACATATGACTCTTAAGATTCCATGGAAATTTTTATGTGTTTCTCACACTAGAAATTTTAGAGAGAAGTCAAAGTGTTGAGAGAAGGTTCAGGTCTATTTATATCATTGTCCCCGTTATAATAAAAGAACGGTTTAGTATTCAACAAAAGAAAGATTAGTTTAATTAGAATGAACAATATATGATTGTTTCTTATTTCCTCTCTTAGCCTCATATTTAGGAGAATGTCCTAGAACATCCTTTTAGATGAGAACTAATAGTTATTGGTGATTCGCAATGTGACCAATAGGAAGGACGTGACCCTATTTCCCGATTTTATCAACCACGGTATTAAAAACCCTCATAGGGTGATTCTCAGTGTGATTGATATGGAGGTCGTGACCATTTTCATCCTTTTTTTCTTTCTTATAACGCCTCATATTTCCCTTTTTGTTGGTCGGTAAGATTAACCTGTTCATCTTCTTTAACTGCAAATTCTATCTCTAATATAAGAAATTTTCTCATAAGGCGATAACCATTGGTGCGCGAGGGCAATAATTGGAAGGAGATGTAGAGTTGGTTTCAGTTAATTGTATACTTCATTTAGTATGCGTAATAAGAAGAAAGGTCGAGTAACTTAATTCGAATTCCTTTTCCGGGCATCTTCTTATGATTTCTATCATTAAATTGGACTGTAGTTCGCATTTAATAGCGTTGATTATGTAAAAGTCGAATGTTTCTGTGTATGTATGATAAAAGCGAAGTTGATTACTTCCCAAAAAAAAATAATAAAAACATTTCAACCTTGCTTCTTATGCTTCTTTCTTTAGCTCAAATAAAATATATTCCTCTAATATAGATTTATACTTCTAAGGGGGTAATTGTCGATGATTGAGGGCAATAATTTGAGGGAGATTTAGAGCTCGTTTAGATTAATTGGATATTTCATTTATCGTGGATAATGCGAAAAAAATACGAGTAAATTAATGTGCATGCCTTTTGTGAACATTTCCCTTGTGATTTATATCAGTAAATTAGATATCGGTTCATATTTAATAATTAGGGTTGCGTAAAAGTCGAACATATCTATTTATGTCATACCATAAGAGCGGAGTTGCTTACTTTATAAATTAACTCAATCTAGACATTTCAACCTTACTTTTTTTTAGCTCATTTGCATATTAAACGACAAAAAATTATATGCATGTATGTAATCACACATTCATTTCACTTCAGTGATTTCGTTAGTGTGGTTTTGTAATGAAAGTTCTACAATAATAATATAGGTTAGGAAAATGGATATAAAAATTACTAAAAAATAAAAGATTTTGCTCTATTACTTCAAACACATAAACATAGTAATAAACGTCAAAATGTCTTTGATCATCTAATCAACTAAATGAATCTTGAGGCTATTATTCAAAAATCTCCAATTCGCCTCTTATAGAGACTGCCCTCACCAAAAAAACGTCAAAATTGACGAGAAGTGTCATGATTTTCTAATGGAATATCTATGGGTTTGGAATCCTTGCCTTGCCCTTATTATGTGGAGTCCGTCGTCACCAATGAGAACAAAGACACCATTCTCATTTTCATTCTAATCACATTCATAGTTTAAGGTTGATAGTGTAATTTTACATTGTTTTAGTGCAACTTAATTAAAGCAATGCATGTATGTTGAATACATTGGCATCACATTGAATGGCATGCATATTTTTCCCTATTGATTGATTGACTTCTATATTTTAAAATCATGAACCAAATTTCTTCATAACGTATACAATCGATGTATAGTTGTATACTCTGAACATTTATACAGACAAATCATTTAAATTAATTGCACAATATATTATACTAGATTTATCAAATCTCTTTAACTTATTATCGTTAGGGAATTATGTTCAAGCGTGGCCAAAACATGTTTTTTTTTGCTAGGGAAGGTTGGATCGAATATACTTAAATCTATATGCATGTTGCATAAAACTCTAGTAAATAGTTTTCAAAATAGTCACTATCACTGTCTTAGACTACAATATATCATAAAGAATCGATTCATGTGCAAATTTCGGCTTCAATCTTCACCCTTATTACATACCTTAGAAAACATAACCCAAATGAAAAATATCAAGATAGAACACAAGAGTATCAAATCTCTTATGCCCGTTTTTGAAGATTACAAGAAAAATCAAAAACATGCACTAAAATCATATCACAAAAAGAAAGAAATGAGCCAAATTGTTCAAATATCATAAGTTACACCCTTTGAAGATAACAATTATGAATCATGTACAATGTTTCTTAGTCATCCAAACAAGGCAAGAGGTTTAATTCAAAGAATTCACCAGCTATAAAAACACATGTGCTAATTTTATTCAATTCACCACTTTCAATGGCATCTTCAAACAAAATACTTGCTCACCAAATCACCCAAGAAGAGTTCAACCTCTTCCATACCATTGATCGTCAGCTCTTCTCCATCCTCATCTATTCCCTTGGCAAAGACCCAACTCATGCCGTTCGAGTCATGGGCCTTTGGATTTGGCTCGAGCGGATCACCTTAAAAAGCTCCATTGTCAGCACCATACGGTACTTCAAATACCAGACCATTGACACCCTATTCGAAGAGTCTATGTTGTGCCTTCATGTGGCGACCTTTGGGCCCACCGTTAATGACAATATCTCGGTGCTCACTACCTTTCTAAGAGGGAAGAGCATCGAGATGTCTCTTTTGTACTTCCATGAAAACTGCACCTTGGTTTTACATGGTGTTGGAAGAATCGTCGAAGATGTCTGTGCTAGGGCTTTTAAGGATATTCTTGACCAGTTCAAGAATGACAGGGGCGTCTCAAGTGTTGGTCGTGTTGCTGTTGACGGGAGTAGATTGAGACAAGGTATGTATGATTTCGATGCTTATAACTTTGGACTCGTATCCAAGGACTACGACGAGGCGAACGAGCAAGATGATGTTGAGGAGTTGTTCATGAGGTTAAATCATTTGAGTCTTGATTCAACACCCGTAGAAGACCGATTGGGAGAAGGTAGGGAGATATGTGGAAGAGGAAGCAACAACAAAACCCTTTTCTTGACATTTTCAAAGGGATACCCCATCTCTAAAAATGAAGTCAGAGAGTTCTTCACCAGGTACATAATCTAATTCATTAGGATCTAATGTCGTTGATCAGTTTATATATGTTCTTGTTCAAACTTGATTCACTTTGCTTACAAAGTTCCTACACATAAACATATCAACTATAGCATCTACTAAAAGAATAGAATCCCTATGCTTTTTTGAATAAGAAATTCAAGCGGAACCACTATGCTTTTTTGAATAAGAAGTTCTATAGCATAATCCATTAGCATCGGAGCAACTTGGTGCAATACATTTATTAAATACTCCATCAATGCATACGTGTAACATATACAAGCTGTACATAATTTATATCTAGGATCTTTGGAGACATTATAGAGGGGCTACACATGCAAGAAGTAGAAAGAAATGAGCAACCATTATATGCAAGGCTGGTGGTTCGTGACATCTCCATGGTGAACTTAGTGTTGCAAGGGCATAAGAAGATCAAGTTTAGCATCAATGGCAAGCATGCTTGTGTCCGAAAGTATGTTCGCAAGAGGTCCGAGTCGCCTCCGACACCCAGAATGCTAGGCTAGTTCAACTTTGATGTTACTTTCGATGTTGTTTGTTGTAAAAGTGCAAGATGAACTTGATGGGCCTAATAATGTATGACTTTTGCAGCAGATTTCAACTCAGACAATAATACAAGAAGTATCTTGAACTTTTAGCGTATTTTTAAGTCACACAGTGACTATTTTGATTAGCGATTTATATCTACGGATTAGCTTACAAATCATCTTTCTTGGTTTGCTACATCCAAACTTCAACGTGCATAGGATAACTTGCCAATTTGGGAAAATGCTCATTTTCACAACTTGCTAACAAGAATCAACAAATCAAGCCGCCGGCCAACTATTATGCTATACAAATTGACATCATGGTCAAGTAAAATTTGGCAGCTACATACACATACCACATAGCATATACACTAGTACAAATGACATACATGATAACTATTATTGATTGTATTCAAGGCAAAACAAGTAAAGAAGCTTCCAAATATGCAAAGACTTACTTCTACGACATTTTCGTCCACCTGCGACTGTTCCATAACGAGAAACTTTGGCGTGACAAACACGTAATCGATTAATTACTCGTTAATCACAAAACTCACTCCATTCTCCTTCTTGAAGTCATAAGTAGTATGATCCACAACCTACATTAACAAGAACTTACGTAAGTTATGACTAATAACAGATTTACATACACATCGCTGATAGCTATGCAACTTAAGAACAAGGTTAAATGGCAACTTTGTTCTTAACAGTCTCCAATTCAGGGTTTAATCCATAACAATCAACACTAATGACTCACAAAGAATAAAGGATTCACAATTAAACAGGAAATGGTAACTTTCTCTGCAACTTCATTCCAGCTAATCTCAAATCTTATACACAGCTTTGTACTCTAGGACTATAATCACTTTCAATTCAGAACAATGGAATCAGAAGCAAAGGCAAGAGCAATGTTTTACATTTGTGTTGCTGAGCTCCAGATTGTAGAAATCCATGGAAGGATCCTTGAACAAAGGCCCAGCATGCCAAGTCCCCTTGTTCAACTTGAGAAACTTGGCCCCAGAGATTCTGAAAGCCCGCACACCATCAACATCAGGCGGAACGTACAGATGACCAGAACGCGAGCGAGACGAACTCTTGTTGACTGTATCTTCATCTTCACCGACAATGGAGGCTTTCGCAACTCCGAGATACCAATCATGGCCGCCGATAGCGCCGAGACATTGTGTCACGCTGGCGTGGTGAGTAATCGTCGAGTATTTCAGGCTTCGGCCTTCAAGGTGCATGATGTAAAACCTGATCGCAATCAATTTCGCAGATTATAAACCTGATTTTGAAGATTCAGATGGGAATTAGGGTTCTAGATTTGAGGAGGAGGATAGAGGGGAAAACCTGGGAATTCCTTGGGAAAGATCAAGTTGAGCATCGTGAGGACCGAATTCCTCACCGTCTGGCGAAGCCTCGATTACTTGGCCGAATTCTGCGAAGCTCTCAGGCGTTGCTTCAATGGCGTCCAATTTCAGTTCCGCCATCGTTGACTCTACACCACAACTCACACAGTCTGCCTCACATTATCGATAGAGATTAACGGATATTCGCCAGAAATGTTTATAACCTTTGGGCCTTTTAGATGGGTTAAGTAATTGGGCCACGCAGGCCCATAATAAAAGAAAATGATCGGATCGTGACGGAGATACTTTCGAAGGGCAAATCCGTCAAATGGAAAACATTCAGTAATATAAAATCGTTGCGCCTCTTCGTAACCCTACTCATATGTGCTCTGCTCCCTACTTCTCTTCCCTTTCAGTATCTCCTTCTTCTGCGGCTAGGGTTTTTAGCGATCTCCAGAGAGGTAAAAATTCAATCGTCTCGTGTTGATCTGGTTCTTTGTTTTGATATCGTCGAATGTAATTGTGTTAGATGCTGTTGTAAAATCATCGATTTACTTGTTCTGCATGTTCTTGTGAATATAGGAAATATTGAGCAAAGAAATGTATCTAGTTCTTTGTGCTTCTGTGGCATCTCTGTGTTCAGTATTATGTTCGCATCTAGTGAAATATTGAGCAAAGAATTTGATAAACTAGATGTGTATTGCCTTGTTCAGACCTGAAAGCTCGGTCCTCTATGTTGTGGATCGTTGTTTGTCGGATCAAGCTTGTTCTGTTTTCCTTGATTTGTTGTTATCATCTGCTCGATAAGAATTTTGAACATCCAGACAAAGTTCACTTGCTGGTTCTTGTTTAATAATCCTGCTTCTGAATTTGGTCAACTTTGATTCATGTGATGTGGATCTGTGTGACAATTTAAATCTTTTATAAATTGCGATCGAATCCTGCTAGTACACCTTGGGCTTGTTTTCTCTAAGCTGGTATGGGATGTATGTCATTGAATGAATGCTCTTCCTGTACAGTTTACGACATGAACCTGTGTGTGTTGAGTAAAATACTTGTCTAGTAATACAGCTGTGCTTGACTGACTAATGAGTATTGATTTGTTCTTTGATTGTTTAACAAGCATAAAAAAGTTGTATACGAATTTTTTCTTGGTGTTTGATATGTTGTGCAATGAATGTAAGCTCTGTCTACACTGATAAAATCATTTACTCCTATTGAACTACTTGTGTAGTAGTTCTGTTTTGCTTGCCTGACTTGTTATGAGTAATGATTTGTTTTTAATGATGTAACAAGTATGATAAACTTGTTGATGTACACGATACCATTTCATGTTGCAGTTTGATACTATAATGCTAATAGTGGTTATTGTTCTAACCTGATCTCCCTCTAAAAATGTGTAGATAATCATCAGAAACTATGGGTAAGGAGAAGGTTCACATCAACATCGTGGTCATTGGCCATGTCGACTCTGGGAAATCAACCACCACTGGTCACCTTATCTACAAGCTTGGAGGTATTGACAAGCGTGTGATTGAGAGGTTCGAGAAGGAAGCTGCTGAGATGAACAAGAGGTCCTTCAAGTATGCCTGGGTTCTTGACAAACTGAAGGCTGAGCGTGAGCGTGGTATCACCATTGACATTGCTCTGTGGAAGTTTGAGACCACCAAGTACTACTGCACTGTCATTGATGCCCCTGGACATCGTGACTTTATCAAGAACATGATTACTGGAACCTCCCAGGCTGATTGTGCTGTCCTCATTATTGATTCCACCACTGGAGGTTTTGAGGCTGGTATCTCTAAGGATGGTCAAACCCGTGAGCATGCTCTTCTTGCTTTCACCCTGGGTGTGAGGCAGATGATTTGCTGCTGTAACAAGGTATGAATAATCTTTCTGCTTCTCTTGTTTGGGTTATATATATTTTTTATGACTAGGTGTTATTTGTTCCTTACATATGTAATTGACCCTTTATTATCTCTTTTGGACAGATGGACGCCACCACCCCCAAGTACTCCAAGGCCAGGTACGAGGAAATTGTGAAGGAAGTTTCATCCTACATGAAGAAGGTTGGGTACAACCCAGACAAGATCCCCTTCGTCCCAATCTCCGGGTTTGAGGGTGACAACATGATTGAGAGGTCCACCAACCTTGACTGGTACAAGGGCCCAACCCTACTTGAGGCTCTTGACCAGATCAACGAGCCAAAGAGGCCCTCAGACAAGCCCCTCCGTCTCCCACTTCAGGATGTCTACAAGATCGGTGGTATTGGAACGGTGCCCGTTGGAAGAGTTGAGACCGGTGTCCTCAAGCCCGGAACCGTTGTCACCTTTGCTCCATCAGGGTTGACAACTGAGGTCAAGTCCGTTGAGATGCACCATGAGGCACTCCAGGAGGCTCTTCCAGGTGACAATGTTGGATTCAACGTCAAGAATGTTGCCGTGAAGGATCTGAAGCGTGGTTACGTGGCTTCTGACTCCAAGAACGACCCTGCCAAGGGTGCTGCCAGCTTCACCTCCCAGGTCATCATCATGAACCACCCTGGACAGATTGGAAACGGATATGCCCCAGTTCTCGACTGCCACACATCTCACATCGCTGTCAAGTTCTCTGAGATCCAGACCAAGATCGACAGGCGTTCAGGAAAGGAGCTCGAGAAGGAGCCCAAGTTCTTGAAGAACGGAGATGCTGGTATGGTTAAGATGATTCCCACCAAGCCCATGGTGGTTGAGACCTTCTCTGAGTACCCACCCCTTGGACGTTTCGCTGTGAGGGACATGAGGCAGACCGTCGCTGTCGGAGTCATCAAGAGCGTTGACAAGAAGGATCCATCAGGTGCCAAGGTCACCAAGGCTGCTGCCAAGAAGGGTGCCAAGTGAACTCTGCTGTCTTCACATGGTATTGGTTCTGGGGATGTTACTATTAATGATTCACTAGACTTGGTTTATTTCTGCATATTGTCTTGTGTCAGAGACATGAGTTTAGCTTATTTTGTCTTTAAGCTGATGTTTTCTCCTCTGTCCAGCACCTGTTCTCAGAATTGGGTGTTGGATCGACGGTGGTAAGGCAAAAGCTACTGAGGCGTTGTGTTGCTTCTTTTCCCTTTTGGCTATTATGACTTCATACTGTTTTCTATTCTGTTGACTAGGCAAAAGTTGAGATGTGGTTATTTAAATGAAACTCTATTTTTATTACTGTGATTGTTGTTGAGTCGCTTGTTTTTAATGGCCTTTTCCTAACCTATAAATCCCCTATAATAATACTTCATTGAATTGAATTTATCGAACAAAATGAGCAGGCATTAAAAATTGATATAAAAACAACAATCTTAAATTTCTCAATTTTATGAAATCAGAATTTGTCACACGAAAAATTCGTATTAGTCCCCATTGAGCTCTCAGCTATAACGTAGAGGAATGATGATAACTCTCCTCAGTTCTCTCTATTCAAAGTAATTCTCTACCGAGTTGGTTTTTGGATTGGTGCCGCCGTTTGGTTCAATCGAGCAATGATATGAAGGCGTGATCCCAAAGCAAAACTATTGGCAAACGTACGCCTAGCATGCGGCTTCTTTAGTGACCCTGATGATGTGCTCTATTTGGGAGATGGATCAATGAGGCTTCTTTAGTGACCCTAGCTCGTTAGTTCCAAGACCGTTAACTTACTGCTTTTTCGAAGCATTTATAGGACTCATTTCCCTTTGCTTGAATGTCGGAGACATCTAGAGCTCTAAGGAGATATGGACATGGACGGTGTCGTGGAGACCAATCATGTGGCTTCATCCTAGATTTGATTTGCTATGTAAAAGATGACTTTATAGTCACTACATTGGGTGTTCAAGCCGTCCAATAAATGCTTGCCCCCACCCCCGCCGCCAGCTTCGATGGACATCACCATGTCTGAGACGCCAACCCCACCCTTAGAGGATTTCCCTGAACTGCAACGTGCTGTAAGCTCCTCTTCAAAGTCCTCTTTCAAGGACACCCTCACGAAGGGTCTCCAAGCCGTCCAACAGACCAATCTGAATGACGAAGCCTTCACCAACAACATCCATATCGACTACCCATACGGACCCAAGGGCCTCCCATCCATTACAGTCACCCCGACCCTCATTGGCGCTCTGCCGAAAGCCTGGGATTGTGCATTCATCTTCAAACTCCTAGGGAAACCCATCCCCTTTCAAGTGCTTGACAAGCGCCTCAAAGAAATGTGGAAGCGATCGGGTTGAATGGTCATTATGGACATTCACAACCACTACTCTACAGTCCGCTTCGAGCTGGAGCAAGACTACTGGGGAGCCTTAACAGGAGGTTCATGGAACATCTTCGGCCAATGCCTCATGGTCCGAAAGTGGACGCCGGATTTCAATCCAAAGAAAGATGAGATCAACACCATATACACTTGGCTACGCCTCTCGAACCTGCCCCTGGTCCTCTATGAAGAAAGGGCCATTCTTCAAGTCGCTTCTAGCCTTGGACGCCCGGTCAAGATCAACAGACAGACCACATTTGCAACGCGCGAGAAATATGCTAGGGTTTGTGTCGAGCTCGACCTCAGCTAGCCCATAAACAGAGCGCTCATCTTCAATGATGAGACTATCCTTATGGAATATGAGGGACTAAATGCGATTTGTATTGGTTGTGGTAAATACGGGCATACAATCGATAAATGCTCGCTTGTTGCTCCGAGGTTTGCCCCTACAAGCGCCGACAACAACGCGTCTTCCCCTTCCAACACCGCTTCTGCCGACACCACCGACTGCACCGCCTCTGCCGCCAAAACCAAAACACAGAGCCCATCCGAAAACCCAGTCAAAATCCCCCAGCCCCCTCCTTGGAGACGAAACCAATTCCGGGGACCGGAAACCTAACCGGCGCGTGGATGATTGCCCATGGAAAACAAGAAAAGCCAACCAGAATTCTGAAAATCAGGCCACCAACGGTACTTTTGAACAGGTTTGCAGCATTGGGTATCGAACATTCAGAGAAAGCCAAAGAAGGGGACAAACCGGTGGACAACTAGAAACAGGCGTGTTTAGTCGAAAATAAGGATAACAAAGATGTGTCAGCGCCGAAGAAACCTGTCATCGAATCTCAACAAGGGAAGAAGCAAAATCAGCCTTTTCACCCTGGGTCAACCCCTAAAAGCCTAGCAATTTCAAAAGATTTGCTAGACAAAACACTGTGTTTTTCCCCAGACTAGTAAGGAGGCCCCAACTAAACTCAACGGGCCAAGGAAAAGAGCTAGGCCCAGTCTTGATGGACCCAGTCAGATCAACCCTAACGCCCATCATCATTAGTCCAATCCGCCCCCTGCCTCAATTGAGCTCCAAACTGATCTTCAAAGCCCAGAAAACATCAACCGCCATAACCCTACGACCCCAATACAGATCCAAAGGGACCAACCGAGCCGACACTCACCTCACGCCCAACCATCGGACGATATGATCTATGAAGAAGGCCCGCCGCCGCCGACCGGCCAAAGCCAAGAACCCTTTGCAGTCGATCCCGACGACGCCAATTGCGTGGATAACCACCAGTCGTGCAGTCCAAATTTTAACCCATTGGGAGCGGATGATCAAAACTCTCAAAACCGAAAACCAATCTCCCCATGAATTGGTTGATCTGGAATGTCCAAGGTGTCGGGAAAAAGGGTTTTCGCCGGGCTATTAGGTACTTTCTCAAGAATAACAAGATCGACATCCTTGCCAGTGTCGAACCACAAATCTCAGGTAGTCAGGCGGAAGAAATTTGCATTAGGCTGAAGTTCTGTGAGAATGTTAGAGTCGAAGCGGTGGGCCGGAGCAGAGGCATTTGGCTATGTTGGAATGCCAATGTCATCGACCTCCGGATTCACAAGCTTCATAAAAGTTTCATACATGCCATTGTCAAGTGCAACAACCACGTCAACCACATCATTACAGAGTATGCCCCTCCTAACCATAATGACAGGAAGCCTCTATGGGATGAATTGGAGGCCGAAATCTCGCGGATTAAGGAGCCGCTCTTTGTCGGGGGGACTTCAACTACATCATGTCCTTTTCCGAAGGAGAAGGTGGCTTGAACCATCTCTCAGAAGACTCTGATCGCTTCTCGGTTTGGGCATCCAGCCTTAATTTGATTGACATGGGTCACACCGGGCCACGGTTCACTTGGAGACGAGGCATCTCTGCTACCACTTGGGTGGCCAAACGCCTGGACATGTGCTTCACCAACTTGGCTGGTCGCTTGGCTTGGAGTGAAGCTATTGTCAAGCACCTCCCTGCGCTTGCTTCTGACCACAGCCCATCTTTGTGTGTCTTAACGGCTGGACCCAAGGTGACAAGAAACCGATCAACAACTCTTGGTGCTCGCACCTGGACACCTGTGCAGCCCTCAGCAACCTCAAGTTGGTTCTCCTCCACTGGAATAGAACGATCTTTGGGAATATTCACAAGCGCAAGGGGAAACTCGTAGAAGAAATTGGAAGAACTCAAGCCCAGCTATCCAACCAAGCCGATGGCCCCCTTATTCAGCATGAAGCCGCTCTCCAGCACAACCTCTCCCTTGTCCTTGACCAAGAGGAGACGTTTTGGTTTCAGAAAGCCTGACAGGACTGGATTGGCCTTAGAGATTGGAACACTCGCTACTTCCACATTAGCACCATCATCCGACGAGCCCTGAAGAAAATCTCTACTCTTAAAAATAATGATGATATTTGGATTTCTAATGCCCTCGATCTTGAAAACCTCGCCATCACTCACTTTGTCAATCTATACTCTTTGCAGGTGGGCGAGGAAGGTCAAGGAGATATCCAGAAAGGAGCTTTTCCGCCGCTGCATAATTTTGAATTTGCTCACATGGCAGCTCCTACTACTTTGGAAGAGATCAAGAGCGCTATCAACCAAATGGGCTCGTACAAGGCCCCAGTCATCGACGGATTCCAGCCTATTTTCTACAAAACTTGATGGGATGTCGTCAAACACTTTGTTCTCAAGATGGTCAACAACTTCTTTGACAGTAATGTCCTTACCCCAAGCCTCAACGACACCCTTATCTCGCTAATGGAAAAAGTTGCCACCCCAGATAGTATCACCCATTTCAGACCCATAAGCGTCTGCAATGTCACTTACCCTTGTTAGCCCCACCCAAAGCAGTTTCATCAGAGGGCGCTCAATCACTGACAATTTGGCCATCTTCCATGAAATCATTCACTCTATGCAATCAAAAAGATCAGGGAAACGCTGGATGCTTCCGAAATTGGACCTCGAGAAGTATTTCGACAAGTTGAAGAGAGACTTCATTCTAGGGACTCTAGAAGATGCCCAGCTCCCGGCGCCTTGGATTCGCTGGGTCAAGGAATGTATTACAACTCCTAGGATGAGGATGCTCTGGAACGAAGAGATCACCAGGGAATTTACCCCAACTCGCGGCGCCAGGCAAGGGGACCCCATCTCCCCGTACTTGCTCGTCCTTGCTCTTGAAAGACTCAGCCAACTGATCGACGGTGAGGTTAAGGCAAGTCGATGGAAACCGGTGGTGCTCTGTCGAGGTGCTCCTCCCCCCCCCCTCTCCCACTTGTTCTTTGCCGATGATATAATCGTCTTGGCGGAGGCCTCGGTTGCTCAGATGCAATCGGTTATGTCTACTCTCAATCACTTATGTACAGCCTCTGGCCAACGCATAAGCATGGAGAAGTTTGGGATTTTTATCTCGTCAAACACCAGCATGGATATGGCCAATGACTTGGAAATCGTGACCGGCATGCGGGTTACCAGGAACCTCGGGAAGAACCTCGGGAAGTCCTCTGTAGACTCTGTGTGAAACTGTCAGGTTGGAAGAGCCGGTCTCTCAGTCTTGCAGGAAGGATAACGCTCGCAAAATCGGTTCTTTCCTCTCTTCCATACAGTGTCAAACTCCCCACTAAAGTCTGGGCGGAGTGCGACACGCTCAACAAGTCCTTCCTTTGGGGCGAGAAGAAGATCCACCTCGTCACTTGGGACAATGTTTGTCTCCCGAAAGGTGAAGGTGGCCTTGGCATCCGCTCGGCCATGGAGATGAGCGTCGCGGTGCTTGGCAATTTGGCTTGGAGACTTGTGAATGGGCCGGCCAGCCTTTGGAGCGACCTTCTGACCGCCAAGTATGGGCTCCAATTCTCGGCGGGGCGCGTCAGGCGAATGACGAGCTCCGATCCCTCAGCCCTCTAGATGGGCATTGACTAGAGCCTCCGAGTGGTGGTTTACAAAGGAGCCCGATGGAACATTGGCAATATAATGGCCGCACTACTCGCTTCTTTGAGGACCCATGGCTTGAAAACAGAACAGTTTGTGAGTTCTGGCTGCCAACAGAGGGATGGAACTTGAATGCTTTAAACTCTTTGCTTCCCAAAAATTACATCTTGGAATTCGTTAATGTTCCCCTCTTTGATGATGCAGGAGAACCGGATAGGCTCAATTGGGAGCCCTCTGCCGACAGTGAATACTCGGTTTTGAGTGCCTATTGGTTGCAGCTAGTGATGGAACCGGGCCAAGGAACCGTGGCCCAGGATCGGGCTGGGCCAAAATGGCCCACACCGGCCCGTGTCGGTTTTACCGGGCTGGGAGCGGGTTGCGGGCTGGGCCAAACATTATATACTATAATTTTTATTAATACTATATACTTACATACTATACTATAATTTTTTTGGTTGAACATTATATACTATAATACTACAATATAATAATATAATATACTATCATACTATATACTAAGCATTTTTCCTATTTGGGACGGACTGGGCTGAGCCTGGTTGGAAAACTCTGACCCAGGACCGGCCCGAGGGCTGGCCAGGCCGGGCTTTTTGGGCCCATACACCGGGTCGGGCCGGGCCGTCCCGTTGGCCATCACTAGCTGCAATGACGTACGAGTGGCCAAACCGACCAGCAGCGACTCCCCTACAAGCTAATTTGGCGCGCGCCGGTACCCGAGAGCATCTGTAGGTTTCTCTGACTAGTTGCCTGGGCCGAATTCTTACCAATGTTGAGCGCGCACGACGACACGTACACATCCAATTCGAACAACTACAGCCACTGCAGGCGCCAAGACGAGTCTATCGTCCACATCCTTAGGGACTGCCCACTGGCTAGAGATGTTTGGGTCCACCTCATCAACCCTGCTTCACCGAACACCTTCTTCGGCCTCGATCCGTTGCCGTGGGCGATCCGCGCCTTGCAGAATGGCTTTGACACTTCCAACGACCTCCCCTGCAATGTCACTTTCGCCACAACAACTTGGTGGCTCTAGAAGTGGCGCAATGGCCGCGTCTTTGACTCTACCACTCCTCCTCCTGACAAACCTAGCTTCATCCGGCGCTACGTCGAGGAGATTGAATTGGCCAACATTCACCATGCCATGTAGAAGCCGCACTCGAGAGCCACAGTCGAGATTAATGTTGCTTGGTCAAAGCCCGAGGTCGGTGGGCTCAAATTAAACACCGACGGGTCTGTCCAAGACAATCAAGCCACCGCGGGAGGGGTTCTCTGTGACGATACGGGTCAGTGGGTTGCTGGATTTCCCTACAACCTGGGCAACACCTCGATCCCCGCTGCTGAACTCTGGGGGGTCCTCCACGTGCTGCAGCTGGCGCCGGATTATCGTTGAATCCGACTCTCTCCTTGTCATCCAGCTCCTCCACTCTAGCATCCCGCTCCACCACCCCCTTTCTAGCCTATCGCGCCAATGTCGAGGCTTTGTCCGAAGGGATTAGGTCATCTAATTCCAACACACCTATCGTGAGACAACCCGGATAGCCGACAAGCTCGCTTCCCTGACACACACTTTTGCCTTAGGTTTACATGTTTTAAACTCACCTCCTGTTGAGAGTTCATCCTTTGATGTCTGACGATGTTATAATGGGTTCGGGCCACCCTCGTCAAATTCTCGCCCAGTTAAATAATAATTAATCTTGGGAGTCTTCTCCCTTCGACCGAAAAAAAAACCAACACCGAGTTACTCGATTTCATTATAAAAAAACACTGAGTTACTCGCACTATTGAATTCTTCTCTGGGCCTTATTGTTGGGCCTTCGTAGCCCATAAGCGAAAACTATAGTCGGCAAATAAGAAATGATCGGTTGTGACAGATACTTTAGAAGGGCAGATCCGTCAATCGGAAAACATTCAGTAATATAAAATCGTTGCGCCTCTTCATAACCCTACTCTTTTGTGCCCAGCTCCTCATTTCTCTTCTCTTTCAAAATCTCTTTCGTCTGCGGCTAGGGTTTTTAGCTATCTCCAGAGAGGTATAATTTCAAACGTCTCTTGTTGATCTGATTTATCTGGTTCTTTGTTTTGTTATCGTCGAGTGTAATCGTGTTAGATGCTGTTGTAGATCGAATTCTTTGACTTTTCTTGTTTTTGCAATGCTTTGTGAATTTAGGAGACTCTTATTTGTACTGTGT
This sequence comes from Polygonum maritimum, assembly GCA_963924305.1. NCBI lineage: Eukaryota > Viridiplantae > Streptophyta > Magnoliopsida > Caryophyllales > Polygonaceae > Polygonum > Polygonum maritimum. Next base: position 17,008,961 of record OZ002733.1, read on the forward strand.
TTCTTTCTTCTGTTGTAGATCTATTCTTTGCTTTCGAATTATTGAACAAAGAATTTGATCATCTAGATGTGTATTGTTTTGTTCAGACTTGAAGGTCGATGCTTTGGCGATTTTATTGAGCAGAGCTTCTTTGTGTATGCTATGTTATACTTGATAGGTGTTCTGACGATCTACTTGTTAAGAATTTTGAAATGTCTAAACGAAGAAGTCTTACTGCCTCTTGTGTTTTGTAAATCGAATTTATGTTTCTGAACTTTTGCTCAATTTAGATTTGTGCGATGTTGATATCTGTAGAAATTCAAATAACTTGTTTGATGGCAACTTCTGGTATTAATGATATGTCATTGAGTGTACGCTCTGCCTGCAGATTGAATGTTGAAATCTTGTACGCAAGTGATTTACATGTGTAGTGATTCTGTTGTGGCGATGACTTGATTTTATTAGATTAACGACATCATGAATTTGTCTATGTATGCGCCTCAGACTTATTTACATAAAGTCTAACATTTCCACTAGATATATTTTCATTAATCATATACTCCTATTGTGAGTGAAATCGGTAGTGTATTAATTCTGTTATGCATACTGGACTACTTTTGAGTACTGGCTGGGTATTATTCCATCGATTATTTGGGTGTTTCTTGCTCATAGAGATTTGTTGTTAATATCTACTAATCATTGTATATAATCTCCAGGTACTATGGGTAAGGAGAAGGTTCATATCAACATCGTGGTCATTGGCCATGTCGACTCTGGGAAATCAACCACCACTGGTCACCTCATCTACAAGCTTGGAGGTATTGACAAGCGTGTGATCGAGAGGTTCGAGAAGGAAGCTGCTGAGATGAACAAGAGGTCCTTCAAGTATGCCTGGGTTCTTGACAAACTGAAGGCTGAGCGTGAGCGTGGTATCACCATCGACATTGCTCTGTGGAAGTTTGAGACCACCAAGTACTACTGCACTGTCATTGATGCCCCCGGACATCGTGACTTTATCAAGAACATGATTACTGGAACCTCCCAGGCTGACTGTGCTGTCCTCATTATTGATTCCACCACTGGAGGTTTTGAGGCTGGTATCTCTAAGGACGGTCAGACCCGTGAGCATGCTCTTCTTGCTTTCACCCTCGGTGTGAGGCAGATGATTTGCTGTTGTAACAAGGTAAAATAACCTTTCGTCTTCTCTTATTGGTCTTACATATGTATTCAAGCATGGATTGTAATATGTTCTTACTTTTGTAATTGATCATTTATTATCTCTATTGGCCAGATGGATGCCACTACCCCCAAGTACTCCAAGGCTAGGTACGAGGAAATTGTGAAGGAAGTGTCATCTTACATGAAGAAGGTTGGGTACAACCCAGACAAGATCCCCTTCGTCCCAATCTCTGGGTTTGAGGGTGACAACATGATTGAGAGGTCCACCAACCTTGACTGGTACAAGGGTCCAACCCTTCTTGAGGCTCTTGACCAGATCAACGAGCCAAAGAGGCCCTCAGACAAGCCCCTCCGTCTCCCTCTCCAGGATGTCTACAAGATCGGTGGTATTGGAACGGTGCCCGTTGGAAGAGTTGAGACTGGTGTCCTCAAGCCCGGAACCGTTGTCACCTTTGCTCCATCAGGATTGACAACTGAGGTGAAGTCCGTTGAGATGCACCACGAGGCACTCCAGGAGGCTCTTCCAGGTGACAATGTTGGATTCAACGTCAAGAATGTTGCCGTGAAGGATCTCAAGCGTGGTTACGTGGCATCCGACTCCAAGAACGACCCTGCCAAGGGCGCTGCCAGCTTCACCTCCCAGGTCATCATCATGAACCACCCTGGCCAGATCGGTAATGGATATGCTCCAGTGCTCGACTGCCACACATCCCACATTGCTGTCAAGTTCTCTGAGATCCAGACCAAGATTGACAGGCGTTCAGGAAAGGAGCTCGAGAAGGAGCCCAAGTTCTTGAAGAACGGAGATGCTGGTATGGTTAAGATGATTCCCACCAAGCCCATGGTGGTTGAGACCTTCTCTGAGTACCCACCCCTTGGACGTTTTGCTGTGAGGGACATGAGGCAGACTGTTGCTGTCGGAGTCATCAAGAGCGTGGACAAGAAGGATCCATCAGGTGCTAAGGTCACCAAGGCTGCTGCCAAGAAGGGTGCCAAGTGAACTGTGCTTTCTTCACAGGTTATTGGTTCTGAGGTTGTTATTCTTAATGATTCACTAGACTTGGTATATTTCTGCATATTGTCTTGTTTCAGAGACTTGAGTTTTGCTTATGCTGTCTTTCATGTGTTGCCTTCGCTTGTTTCCATCTCCTCTTCTCAGAATTGGGTGTTGGATCGACGGTGGTAAGGCAATGCTACTGAGGCTGTGAGGCATCATGTTGCTTCTTTCCGTTTTGGCTATTTTGACTTCATACTGTTTTCTATATTTTCGTCTATTCAGTTGACTAGTCGAATGTTGAGATTTTGGTTATTGAAATGAAACTCTATTTTTGTTATAGTGGTTGTTGTTGAGCCAATTGTCTTTTTTTGGCCTTTCTCTTGTTTTTTCCAATCTTAATTAGTCTTTTTGATTCACAATGCCTGCTACCATCCATTATCTTTAAATCTGGTGTTATTTTGCAGGTTATTGGGCATTTCAAACCCTACTACTATGATCTCCTCAAATTTTGGTTGAGATATTCTTATTCGTTATTGATTCTTTACGCCTTATCATCCAAAACACAAACTTGCCCGTCTCACCAAGTGTGCTTCATTCACGTACTCCATTACGGGCTCAAAAAAAATAAAGTAGTACATTACATTGAATCTACTCCCTCCGTCCCATTATTTCCTTCCCACTTTCCATAAAAAGTGTCCCAAAATTTCCTTCCCATTTCTATTTCTTTCCATTTTTGGATTGCATAATTACTATATTACCCCCACTACATCATTCAAATTACCTACTTTTTATCGTCTCTTTGCCAATAAACCGGAAATTTTCCTCTCTTTTTACTATATTACCCCTACTAAATCCTTTAAATTACCCACTTTTTATCCCTTTCTCCTCCTTTTTACCATATTATCGTTATTCAATCATTATAATACCCACTTTTTACCTTTCTCCTAAATTCTTGTGCCACTTTGCCAAATGGGAAGGAAATAATGGGACGGAGGGAGTATTAAACACAATGTGGTGACAGAAAAAAATGATTTAAAATGAACTATTGGAATTACATCGATCTTATGAAATAAGAATTTTTCCCACGAAAAATTCCTATTGCCAAGGAATTTTCAACTATAACGTAGTCGTAGAGAAATGATGAATGTCCACCTCAGCTCTCTCGATTGAAAGTAATTCTCTACCAAGTTTGGTTTTGGATTGGTGAGCCATTTGGCTCAAACGATCAAGATCGGAAGGGCGATCCCAAGCCGAACTAATGGCAAACGTACTTGATCTTCTGCGTGGCCTAGCATGAGGCTCACTTCATTTGAGCTATACGACATTGTTGTGCTCTATTTGAGAGATGATCAATAAGGCTTCTTTTGTAACCCTAGATCGTTAGTTCCGAGACTGTAACTTACTGTTTTTCGAAGAGTTTAAAGGATTCTTTCTCTTTGCTTGAATGTCGACAGCATCGTGAGCTCCCATTCAATTCAAATTGAAGGAGAAATGGATGGTGTCTTTGATACGTTAAATTAATATATTCTTATTAATGTATTCTTATAAACTAGGTTTATCTCTCTTTTCGGGTTTTTTCGGTTCTTTCCCGTGACGCTTTATTTGAACCATTAGGTTTTGAGCTTAATTAGGGTTTTAAAGTTTTAATATAAATCCTCTTGTATGGTGTTAATGAAAGGGAATCAATCAATCAAGAAAATATTCATTTTACCCTAGTATTACTATGCTCTCTCTTAGTTCTCTCCAACGCGTCTACCACCGCGTATATCGAGTCATCTCACACCTTGGGATTTATTCAAACCCTTGACCAACATGGGCTTGATATGAACTCACATCGGGTCCGTATTAACTGGTGTTTTCATTCTTGAACATCATGGCTAATGTTTAGGCTAAGGCGAAATTGAGGAGGTTAAGACCCAAGAGGATGAAGGATGTACGGGGTCTTTGCTACCAATGTTGAAACCAAACCCACTCGTGGAGGAAAGTGAAGAAAATGTGGTCGGCTTTGGACTTTCATTGACCCCGGATGCTAGCAAATAGCAGGCCAAGCATGAGGAGAAGAAGATCGACATCGTGGGTCCTTTCGACTTTCCTAAGTCAATCATGGTCCCTAGGCTTGAAGGTGCCTACAAATTCTATCATTTTCCTTTCAAGATAGGACGCAAGAAGCTATGGACCTACAAGGATCCCTTTGTTGAGTATTGTGAGGCACCACCACACCCACTAAATTGGTTCTATCCTAACCCTTCTCACGAAAGTTATTCTTGCGCTTTTGATAAGTTGAAACGATCTTTGAGTGCTATATTATTTGTTTTCAATTTATCAATATGCTACATATGCTTTCATGAGGTGTCTTCACAAGACTTTGACAGGTTACTTAGAGCCTTGACGATGTCCGATCATAGGGATTGAGCTAAGGAACTTCTCGTCAAGCTAACGACGTTAAACAAGCGCTTATGGGAGGAAACCCGGTCTTTAGATTAGATTCTTTGTTTTTATTTTGTTTTTGATTTTTTAGATTTGATTTTTCTAACCTTAGATCAGAATAGGATATACATTTGTTTGGGATAGGATCTTTATGGGATTTTTGCAGGGTGCTAAGCTTCAAATGTGGGCTCAAAAAGGACGGGAAAAGACAACTTGACACGAGGTTCATGAGCCCTCAGGACCGACCCTATGAGGGTCGATCACGACCTCCTCCTTGCTCTGCCTCCCCCTCATGCACCTCTCAGGACCGACCTTAAGGGGGTCGCGCCAGCACACTATGCCTTCTAAGCTCCACCTCCAATTCAAGCTTCAAGAGTTCATTGTGAGTTTTCTTCTTCTTTTCTCTTTATTTTTTCATATCTTTTCATGAATTGGGACATTGCATGATTTAAGTATGGGATGGGGAAGAAGATTGAGTCTTGCTTTGTTTGTTTGTTTGATAGTTTGATTTGTTAGGAGGAAAATGTCAAAAATCCAAAAAAATTGCAAAATGTCGAAAAAAAAAACCAAAAATATTTGTGTGTTTTGTTTTAGGATAGAAGAGCACTCCATCTTAGATGTCCTATGATGAAAACTAATCTTCATGCTTGTCATGTAATTCCTTTGGCACAATTGGATAGTGTAGCCCATGTTTTTGAGAAATTGCTCTTGATTGTGAATGTGACTTGTGATGAAATTGATCATATGTGTCTTGAGTGAAGGTAGTTGCAATCCAACAAATTTTTACCTAGTGAGAATTTTGGCCTTATGAGGAGATCATCATTAATTCCCTTTTCTTTATTTGTGTGATTTTGCTCTCTTTGTGCATATGTCTCTTGTTATTGATATGGTTATCTATTTCTTGAAGTCGTTATGAGATTGTTCATGCATGTTGATTGTGATTAAGAACTTATATTTTTAGCCCATATTCTTCCATTCCTACCTTGAATTATCTTTGCTTGAAACCCCATTCTAGCCTTAACCTTTTGTTTGAAGCTCCACAAAGATTATCCCTAGCCTATTAGCTTGACCCTCTTCCGGGAATTGAACTTAGATGATGAGTGTTGGGAATGATTTTTGTTGAGTGACATATGTGTTGGGTTTGGAAGGGGTGTTATCGTTAAAGGGTAGAAAACAACTTGTTGAAGTGTGTTGTAAAAGGATTCTTGGCTTGGATAGCACATTATTGAAAAGTTCATGTAAGAAACGAGAGAAAGAAAAAAAAAAGAAAGAAGAAAAGAAGAAAAAATGTTTAAGTGCAAAGCCAAGAATTCCTAGTGTTTATAAGTTGTAGTATGGAAGTTTGGGGTTAAAAATAGAGGGTATGAGTTTCATTGATGAAGTATTTGGTGGAAAAAAAAAGAAAGTGAGTGAGTTGTTTTGATTCTAAAGTGTTGTATTTAGGAGTTTGATTCCCGGATTTAGCACCACATGGCCAAATAACTCCCTACCTATTGTTATAACCGAGCCCCATTACGACCCGGCCGAATGGAGTCTTCTATGAAGATTTCATTGAGCCTAAGTTCTTATGAAGATTGATGTGTTTTGACTTCTCTAGGTAGAGGGATTGGTGATATAAGTCTCAATGATAAAGTAGATGTTGCATAAAGATTGAGATAAAGAGTCGATTTGATAAGCCTAAACACATGAGAGTTGAGAGAAACACATTTATATCCCTTGTGAGGTTGGATTGTGATTGCTTGTGCTTGAGACTTATACATATGTGATGACATTAAAATTACTTGTCTACTTTTTCACTTGTGTTTAAAATGTTTTGACAAAGGCTATGCTCAAAGATTGTGTTATTGGTCTTGATTTTGCATGATTATTGCTTGAGGACAAGCAAGTCTAAGTATGGGGTGTTTTGATGTCCGCTTTTTAGGTAGGATTTTTAGGGTCTAGATAGGTTAGTTTAAGTTGTTTTTCGTGTTTGAGTCTTGTGTTTTTGAGTATTTTTGCATAAGTTTTCGTATTTCCTTGAGATTCGGAAACTACGCATATTTGTGTCGTTTTGTAGGTGTTTTGAAGCTTGAGGAAGCATTTGGAGCAATACCAAGGAAGCAAGGACAAGCTAGGAGGAAGACTTGAAGAGAATGAGCTAAGGAGAAGAGCCAAGAGAAGCAAAATCAACAAGAGAAGTGAAGAAACCGACCCAAAGCTCGAGCTAAGTCAAGAAGTGTGAAGAAGCTGGAAATTTACTCTCAGGATCGACCCTAAGGGGGACGTGCACGACCCATTTGGGTCGATCCTGAGCAACCGACTTCACTTTGTTCCGAAATCTTGCGAGATATTCTATCTTTGTATTTTAGGAAGGTTGTTTCTTTGTGTTTCCTAGTTAGATTAGGACTCCTTTTATTCTATAAAAGGAGGTTGAACCCTTTAGTTTTCATCATTCATCCCTTGGGGGGAATCATTCAATCTTTGGGAGAGATGCAATTTTGAGGAGAGCTAGGAAGAAGACTTGGAGAACAAGTTTGAGACTTTTTGTAAGATTTGATCCTTGGTTTAATTTGAATTTAGTTTGGTTTTTGATCATGTCTTCTTCTTCTTCTTCCTTGCTTCTCTTTGCTATGTGTGAGTAGTTTTCTTAAATTCTAGGGTTGGGTGAAAACCCAACACAATCATGCATGTTTAAAACTTGAATTCGTGACTTGAATGTTTGATGATCATGTCTATCTATCTTGTGCTTAATCCTTGATGAAAGTTAAGGCATGTCTTATGATTGACCATAACGAAAGTGAAAAGTTAGTTGCTTGATTAGTTCTAATAGTATTATTTGCGAAAGTTGATATTCCTAGGTTGAAGGATAGATAGAAAGTTGTTTGATTTACGAAAGTTGATTGAATGGCTTGAATTGTTTGCGAAAGTTAACTTTTCTATGATTTAGATTGCATGATAGTTGTGAATTCTTGTTGAAAGCATGTATGGTTGTTGTTGTGGTAGCCCTAACCCTAGGATTTGCCTTTTATATTGATTGAAATTCGTGTTTTTGCTTTGATCCCGACTCCCTTAGTCGTGCTCGAACCATTGTTTGTGTTTCGTGTGTGTTCGTGCGTGATTGTTCTCAGGACCGACCCCCTAAGGGTCGAGATCGACCCTCCACAGGTCGATCCTAAGTTGTTTTGTTCGTGTTTCCTTTGCTTGTCGTAGTTTTTCGACTATTCTCACTCCCGTGGACGATCCTGACTTCGCTACTCTCAGCGGGGTCTTGACTACAAATTTATTTGTTCAAGAAACCCTTCAACATCCCTCATTGGTAGCCACCACACCAACGATAACCTGTAAGGTGGCAGCGCTTGCTGCCTAGACACGTGAGTAGCCAACGCGTCTCCCGCAACATGATCGGCGAGCCGTGCTGGTTGCGCCACCTCGCCAAGACCACCTTTCAAAACTTAGGGTTGAGCCTTGCTTGCGTCTTCTACTGAGTGGACGCAATCCCTTTGCATTGAATGACTACTTTGTATTCGACCTAGAGGACCTAATTGACGCTTCCGCAACCTCCTCCCGATTTCTGCCTCGAGGACGAATCGATTCTCACCGGGGGAATGATTGATAAGTTAAATTAATATATTGTTATTAATGTATTTTTTTTAATAGGTTTATCTCTCTTATCGGATTTTCTTTATGGTTATTTCTCGGGACGCTTGAACCGTTAGGTCTGAGCTTAATCAGAGTTTTAGGGTTTTAGTATAAATACTCTTGTATGGTGTCAATGAAAGGGAATCAATCAATTAAGCTAATATTCGCCCTAGTTTTGCTTTGCTCTCTCTTAGTTCTCTTGTAGAATAAGTTTAACAAATTAATTATAATCTTAGTTTATAAAAAAAGAATGTCTAAGCAAATAGTTGAAAAGATAGAAATTAGGTGAAAAAGGTAGAAATTTCAAAAAGAAGAAGATATACAATAGACAATTAATAAGAATAATTAAAATTTTAAAATTACTTTTCTAAATTTTATTTTCTTAAATGGGATGAAGTTCCTTAGATTTAATATATAGATTTAATATATAGTATAGATATCAATGTTGAGTAACTCGCACTTAAGGCTGTCAATGGGTCATGGGTGATCGACCCACCCGATTCACTCACCCACGATTAACCACCCATCACCCAAAAAAGTGGGTGATGGACGGAGCGGGTGACGGGTCGGATATGGGTGCAAGTTTGTCACCCAATGATCCGACCCATTCACCCACCCACCACCCGACCCGTCACCCGTTTCACCCGAACCACCCACCTCAATCATCTATATATATAATTCAATCATATATATATATATATATATAATTCAATCATCTATCAGTGTATTAGAGGATAAAGATGTTGAAGAAACAAGTTGTGAGATGACAAGGGTATGTCACTGAAATTTTTTTAATGTTATTTTATAATATCAAATTTTTTAAATTGGTTGATTCTTATAGTTATCCATTTATTTTGTATTTCAAGATGTAGAGTTAGATGGTGATTTCACATTTTGAAGAAATATCTATGAGATGACAGCATTTTGTTATGATATTTTGCAAATTTTAAATATCATGTTAAAGCACATTAATAATTTGGGATGTATTTTTTATGTTTGCTTATGGATTTGCATTATTTAAATACTTAGTATATTGATAATTTGCTTGTTCAATCATTATCTTTATTTTATTTTTATCGTATTGAATTATCAATATTGAAATGCCCCATATAATGATACAGATGGTGAAAAAAATAAAAGTATAACGGTTATATACTGGTGAATTGGTCACCCATTAAACCAATGGGTGGCGGGTGGTTTGAGTGATGGGTGGAAGATCCCACGGATGACGGCTGGGTCGGATGGGCATTTATATTTGCGGGTCGGGTGGTGGAGGTGCTCCACCCACCCATAACCTAACTCATTGACGGGCCTACTTTTTGAATTTTTCTTTGCAGGAAATAATTTTAAATTTTGGGCCTTATAACTGGGCCTTCGAAGCCCATAAAATCGTTGCGCCTCATAGGAAATAACAATAATCGATCGTGAAAGATACTCTAGAGGGGCAAATCCGTCAATCGGTAAACATCCAGTAATATAAAATCGTTGCGCCTCTTCGTAACCCTACTCCTTTGTACTCTGCTCCCCACTTCTCTTCCCATTTCTATATCCCTTTCGTCTGCGGCTAGGGTTTTAGCGATCTTCGGAGAGGTAAAATTTAAATCGTCTCTTGTTGATCTGATTTATCTGTTTCTTTGTTTTGATATCGTCGAGTTGTAATCGTGTTAGATGTTGTTTTCAATCTAATGCTTTCATTTTTCTTGTTCCGCATGTCTTTTTGAATTTAGGAAAGTCTTATGTATACCGTGTTTCATTTTTCTGTTGTAGATCTATTCTATATTATGTTCGCATCTTTCAAATTACTTAAGAGCTCGATTCTGTATCGATTTTAGTTATGCAGAGCTTCTTCGTATATGTTATCTCATCCTTGATAGATGTTCTGACGATCTGCCTAATACGAATTTTTAAATGTCTAAACGAAGATGTCTTACTGGCTGTTGTGCTTTGTAGATAAACTTAACTTTTCTGAAATTTTGCTCAATCTAGATTCGCGCGATGTGTATTTGTGTTGAAATTCAAATTACCTGTGATGGATTTGGTTGGAACTGCTCATAATAATATGTATGACATTGAGTGTACGCTCTACCTATTGATTAAATGTTGAACTCTTATATGTGAGTGTTATACATGTGTACTGATTCTGGTGTGTCTATTATTTGATTTTATTGGATTAACAGCAACATGAATTTCGAAGTGTATGTGCCTCAGACATTCACATATAGTTTAATGTATCTATTAGTTATATGTCATAAATAATGAACTCCTATTGTGAGTGACATTAGTAGTGTATTGATTCTGTTATGCTTAATGATTTGTTTTTAATTGAGTAACAAGTGTTGATAAATTTGGCAATGTATATGATATTATTCCATCGATTATTTGGACATTCTTGCTTATAGAAATCTGCTGTTCTAACCATTTTTCCTATTATTGTCTAGATAATCATCAGACACTATGGGTAAGGAGAAGGTTCACATCAACATCGTCGTCATTGGCCATGTCGACTCTGGGAAATCAACCACCACCGGTCACCTCATCTACAAGCTAGGAGGTATTGACAAGCGTGTGATTGAGAGGTTCGAGAAGGAAGCAGCTGAGATGAACAAGAGGTCATTCAAGTATGCCTGGGTTCTTGACAAACTGAAGGCTGAGCGTGAGCGTGGTATCACCATTGACATTGCTCTGTGGAAGTTTGAGACCACCAAGTACTACTGCACTGTCATTGATGCCCCCGGTCATCGTGACTTTATCAAGAACATGATTACTGGAACCTCCCAGGCTGATTGTGCTGTCCTCATTATTGATTCCACCACTGGAGGTTTTGAGGCTGGTATCTCTAAGGATGGCCAGACCCGTGAGCATGCTCTTCTTGCTTTCACCCTTGGTGTCAGGCAGATGATTTGCTGTTGTAACAAGGTATGAATAATCATTCTGCTTCTCTTGTTTGCGTCATATATATATATTTATGTTTTCATTGTTATTTATTCTGTACATGTTTAATGTACCATTACATTGATTTATTGCAACAGATGGACGCCACCACCCCCAAGTACTCTAAGGCCAGGTACGAGGAAATTGTGAAGGAAGTTTCATCCTACATGAAGAAGGTTGGGTACAACCCAGACAAGATCCCCTTCGTCCCAATCTCCGGGTTTGAGGGTGACAACATGATTGAGAGGTCCACCAACCTTGACTGGTACAAGGGCCCAACCCTACTTGAGGCTCTTGACCAGATCAACGAGCCAAAGAGGCCCTCAGACAAGCCCCTCCGTCTCCCACTTCAGGATGTCTACAAGATCGGTGGTATTGGAACGGTGCCCGTTGGAAGAGTTGAGACCGGTGTCCTCAAGCCCGGAACTGTTGTCACCTTTGCTCCATCAGGGTTGACAACTGAGGTAAAGTCCGTTGAGATGCACCACGAGGCACTCCAGGAGGCTCTTCCAGGTGACAATGTTGGATTCAACGTCAAGAATGTTGCTGTGAAGGATCTCAAGCGTGGTTACGTGGCATCTGACTCCAAGAACGACCCTGCCAAGGGTGCTGCCAGCTTCACCTCCCAGGTCATCATCATGAACCACCCTGGCCAGATCGGTAACGGATACGCTCCAGTGCTCGACTGCCACACATCCCACATTGCTGTCAAGTTCTCTGAGATCCAGACCAAGATTGACAGGCGTTCAGGAAAGGAGCTCGAGAAGGAGCCCAAGTTCTTGAAGAACGGAGATGCTGGTATGGTTAAGATGATTCCCACCAAGCCCATGGTGGTTGAGACCTTCTCTGAGTACCCACCCCTTGGACGTTTTGCCGTGAGGGACATGAGGCAGACCGTTGCTGTCGGAGTCATCAAGAGCGTGGACAAGAAGGATCCATCAGGTGCCAAGGTCACCAAGGCTGCTGCCAAGAAGGGTGCCAAGTGAACTGTGCTGTCTTCACAGGGTATTGGTTCTGGGGCTGTTATTCTTAATGATTCACTAGACTTGTTCTATTTCTGCATATTGTCTTGTTTAAGAGACTTAAGTTTTGCTTGTTTTGTCTTTCATGTGTTGCCTTCACCTATATCCATCACCTGTTCTCAGAATTGGGTGTTGGATCGACGGTGGTAAGGCAACACTGAGGCTTCATGTTGCTTATCTTTTCCTTTTGGCAATTATGTCTCTGCACTACTGTCATGGATATTTTCTGCTATTCTCGTGAATAGTTGGATGTTGAGATTTTGGTTTTTGATATTGAACTCTTTTTGTCATAGTGATTGCAATTTCTTGATCTCTTTTGTTTTTTCCTTGAATAGCCTAATCGTTGTTGATTAAAAGTACCTGATGGTAATTGACTTCCTTGTTTGAGAGTAATGTTTACTGTTGGTTTGGTTTTCATACACCATTCCTTTAACTCTTTCGGGATCTTAATTTTGTCCTGGGCTGGAACTGGAAGTGCTCAAAATTTTAATTGTCAGTGGCCACAACCAATAATTTTGTGGTTTTCTTTAAGGCTTTGGGAATGTTGGGTTTATAGTATTGTTTTGTGTAGTGTTTTCTGTGTAGCATAGGGTTTTGTGGTATATGTGCTTGTTTTTGTGATGCAATATTGATAATTTGATACATCACACCTGATAACTCTGTGTACAAAAAACTGAACACATCCTATAACCAAAACACACACACTGTGTTATATTTATAATACATAGTCTCACGATCGGCCTTCATTCACGTATAGAATAGTTTTCACATGAAGCATTATCCTAAAACATTCCAAATTTATTAAGTAGAATGAGCAGGCATAAATAATGATAAAGAAAGAACCGTCTAATATGAAAACATTTTGAGTATGAAATTGCATGTAGAAGCTTTGTCTGCAAAAAGTCTGCTACGGGAACCTCCGAAACATGCATCGATAGAGGGAGGGAGGGCCAGGGCCCCCTATAGAGAATATTTGAATGACAATGAAATCATAACTTGTCCCACGAAAATTTCCCTCTCAGTTAGACGTGCCAAAATTACTATTCATTATGAATTCAAGTCACTTCAAGTGAATTTTCATCTATAACGTAACTACATGAGCTATTACTATTACTTATTAGTGCAATTTTATGAAACAATCAAAATTCATTCCACTTCAATGGACCCATGAACAAGAGAAACAATGAATGCCCACTTCAGGTGTCTCTATTGTTGTACAAAAATGATTCTCTTCATAGCTGAAGCCTGAAGGGCAGAGTGTAGAGCTTATATTCGTGTGTAATAATAGTCTATGAATTGGGTTTTATCTGAAAGTCGCTCCCAAAGCCAAACTCTCTCGCGTGGCTCTTGCATGAGGCGTATGTGCTCGATCATTTCATTTGAACTAGACGACGTTTTGTGTTCTATCCCGGAGATGGATCACTAAGGGCTTGTTTTGTAACCCTAGCTCGTCATTGTTGACACTCATGGAAAGCCAAACTCATTATAGTTTGCATAGCTCTATTTGAACATGATCTCTATGTCTTCCATGGACAGTTCAAAACGACTGGAATCGAGCTAAGAATGGCAAACCCGGTCCTTGATTATAATTTCTAGTGCACAACAATTCTAGCAATAGTCTATAAATATGTGTAGGGATTATGACCAACATTGAACCAAGTGCAAAATGATACTCCCTCCGTCCCAAATTGATTGTCCATAAAGTACAATCGGCACGGTAATTAACACAAAGTTAAAAAGTTGAATAATTAGGGTATAAAAAATTAAAAAGTGGTAAAGTTGATGGGAAAGGTGGATAATTGGGGGTAATATATAAGATTGAATGAGGGTACTTTGGTAATTTTATAGGAAAAAGTGATAAAGGTGATGAAAAAGTTGGGTAATAGGGGTAATATATGAGGTTGAGTAGGGATAATATGGTAAGAAAAGCGTGATATAAATGGAAAGTTGGAGAAGATGGACAAACTTTTTGGGACAACCAAAATGGAAAGATGGACAAACATTATGAGACGAAGGGAGTAGCTTGAATAATAAAACAACTACACAAGAGGCAAAGCGTGGGAATGTAAAATCAGAGAAAGTAAAAGCACAAGATTAGACATTGAGGCAGAGTTAAGATTCCTTCCTGGGAGACAAAGTGTGCAAATTAAAGTAGATGCTCTCTACCTAAAACTGTTTCCAGACTCCGATGTTGTCATCCATGCGTTTGCATTTCTACAAACTACACTATGCTATTGAAATGCATAATTTCTTCCTCGTTACAAAATTTTACATTATTGTTAAGAAAAAATGATATATGATCAAAGAAAATCAATATCTTCAGTGATAATTATCAAGTTTTTTTTGAGGTCAAGCTTCATTCATATGTACATATACACTCACAACTACGGAGTATGAAGGGAAAAACCATTTAAATTTGTAGTTTAATTTTTGTAAAATGTGTAGATAATTCTACATCATAGTGACTACATAGCTTTAGCTTTGAGTAGTTATAACTTAGAATATAAGAAAATTCAATCTATTATGAATCCCTCACTAAAGACATTTGTTGTGGGTCAAAAACTCATTTCTTGCACGATCTTTTTTGGTTAAATTCATACCACGCGTAGAGAGAGCATTACAAAACATAGTCTCACACACACAACAGTTTTTTTGTTTTTTTTGTGGCCGGCTCACACACACACACACAATTTTTTCGCTCTCACACACACACACGTACAATAGTTAAAACACCTCCAATAGAGTAAAAAAACAGTATAAATAACTCTACCTTGCTCTAATCACGGAAGACTATATATAAAGACGTATAGTGCTTTTTTTCATGTTCGAAAACACATCTAAAAAGGGCTGAAGTACATATTATCATGTTAAGAAAGAAGAAGAAGAAAAATTGCCGGTGGATAAAATTAAGATTAATAGGAATCTCACACAATGTGATAGATTGCTTTATTAGATGGTGACACTTGAACATTACTCGAAAGTATAACGTATAATTGATAGACTTTTCAGATTTATTCCGTTAATCCGGAACCCAAACTTTGAATTTCCTTCATTTCAAAGACCCACATTTTCTTTATTTTCACAGTTTGTAAACCTAATAATATGTGACTAATCATTCGTCCTATCAAATCATTAAAACAACCAAATCTTATTCTATGCATAGAGTGATAGAAACATTCATTCACACAACCTGAAGTTAACAAATCACACTTAAGCCACTAAAAATGGCAATTAAAACACACCATCAACAATTTTCCGGCGGAGATCGAAACGGAGAGAAGGAGAGAGAAAGGGTGAAAGTATGCTTGGCTCCTCATACGCCATCCACGGAGGCCGCCGGAGCTCCGGCGAGCTCTGCAAATGGCATACAGGGAGCCAGGCATAACCTAATTTCCCCATCCATTTATACTCTCATCTCGAGATCTCAAGATCGGAAATTTCCGATGTGGGCAATCAAAATCTCACCTGAAAAAACATGGGTCGCCGGAAACGGAGTGGGTTGATTTTTACCGGCCAAGATCACTTCTTTATATACACAACACAACAAAGGAAAAATAACAGTGGGACAAGGGAAAACAACCGAGATCAGCTCCGGTAAAAATGGCAGAAAACAATCTTCACCGGTTGCAAAAATGTGTGTAACATGTGGGGAATTAACCTGGCCAGAGGGAAAACCGGGGATTTTTTTTAATCTGCAAATTTTGAGAGGAAAGGAAGGGAGAAAAAGAAGGGTTTTTGCACCATTGATGTCGGTTTAGTTTCATCCTCTAAATATAGAGAGGTCTTGTCATTTTATTTTTATTTTATTTTTCCAATCTTTGTGATTTTTAACCTCTCAAAAGCAAAGGGATGCTTTCTTTCTTTTTTCTGAAACACTGTTTGTCTTCAACTGTTTGGAACATCATAGATTCCTCTCTAATCTTACTAACCCAATTGATTTCAAGTTTGTATAATATTTGTAGACTATAGTATTATCAAAAGTGGGTTGTCTAGGAATATTATTTTGTAACGGTATAGTTTATCAATTTCCATAAGGAATGTGAGATAATCCTGTCCTAAGCATTTTTATCGATATATGAGATTAGTATAGTTTGAGTTGGCTTTAATCTCTAACAAATCTCGTCAAGGATCAATAAGGTTTTTGTAATGAAATAAGGCTCAATGATCACTCATTTCTTTAGTATTGTATTGCTCTTGTAATGGTCTAGTTATCTTTGTTTTAGCCTAGAGTCACAGTTTGTTTCTGGATTTTTACTACAAATTATATGTTTGGTTGGGTTTTCCATACTTAAGTTGAAACAATTCATCTATATATGTAAGGAGGATTTGATAGAAAATAAATAAGCATGACATTTTTTAAGAAAAAAACTCATCAATTATTTTTTAATCGAAAAAAAAACATCAATTATTGTGTATAGCTCGACATTTAAAATTTTATAATTATTTCATATTGTAGTATTTTATGAATAATTAACTGGGTTATTTCTAGTTCTATAATAATTTTATACTCGTAATAATTGGGCATGAGATCATCATCTTGTTGGGATGTAACTTTTATAATCACTGTATCATGTAGTTTGGCATAGTACTAGCATACTTTGCATATATAAATCTTAAGATAACCAATTTGGTGTTACAACTTTTTTCCAAAAGAGTGTGTTTTATATGCTTTTGCCACTTCGGACCCCATTTCTAATCAATCCCATAATTAACTTTTGTTTCTTCTTACTTTTTCCCCTCTTCTTTGACCAACTTTACTTATTGCTCAAGAATTTATGGTATGTCAGATCAAATCACATATGAGCTTAATTATTCCCTTGATTAATTAGACCAAAAAAAAATTATTCCCTTGATTAAGGACTGATTTAGGGATGGACTTGACTAATGAAACAACATGTTAACGGTTCTTTTAACCTACTGTATAACTTAACTACATAGGTTCAAAATTCCATTTCTCTCTTAGAAAGATCTTAATCGATGTCTCTTTATTTAATTATTTTCAGGTAAAAAAAAAAATCATAATGAGACGATGGTGTCCCAATCAAAGAACAGGAAAGACCTAAAGATTCGGATAATTCTTATAATGGGATTTATGTATATATATATATATGTCTCACCTCAATGAGACTGATGGGGGATCGAAACTGCGACCTGTTAGATCAATGTCTTGTCATGCTCCACTTAACCCATGTCTCTTGAGTGCATGCTAATGACAAATCTCACATGTTTAACTTTCTTATTAATTTAAAACTGAAATTAAATAAATGGTTAGTATAGTAGTGGTCATACAAGTTTTTTTTTTGATTGAGGAGCTACTAGCTCGAACAAGCCAAAATAAGGCCACCTATCTGTTACAAGGATAGCCTAAATCATCACGACGGACGATCTTTAAAAAATCAAACAGCAAGGGTTGTTGACTCAACAAACCCCTTGACTGATTTACAAATGAATTAGAAACGGAAAGAGACGAAGATGAAAGCTGGATGGCTGCATTAAGACTTTGAATGTTGACTGGTCTTCTTGCAAGGAAATCAGCAGCAGCGTTGGATTCCCTGAAACAATGATAAAATAACACACAGGAGATATTTGCAATTGTATTTCTAATATCAGTTATAATTGAATGTATTTCCCAAGGGACTTTCCATTGGCATTTTAATGAATTAATGACAGTTAGGTTATCTCCTTCAATGATTAATTTGTGTATGTTTGAGCAGTCAATATTTCTAAGGGCGTATAAGAGAGCAGATGCTTCAGCCTGGACTATTGACATAGGTGGTAGTTGTTGGCGACCAAGGGACTGAATGATCCCATTATATTTTCGTAGGATGAAGCCAGCGTGAGTAGTACCATTGTTTAATCTGGACGCATCAAAATTTAGTTTAGACCATTGATAGGGTGGTTTCTTCCAAATGGAGTTATTCTTCCTTTTGGGTGTGCTGCTATAAATTTTCCTAACTGGGTTGTTTATACTCTCCCATTCAAGCGCACCTGTAAATGCAAGTTGAAAAGGCAATTTTTTTGGATTGATCCTTACTGGGTCAAAGATTTTAGCATTCCTATGGGCCTAGAGGAACCACCAGAGGAAGCAAAGTTGGTTATTAAATTTTCTATTTGCTAAGGTATTTTTAATATTATTGTGGAACGTGTCATTTGTGGCAATGGTAAATTTATGATTTAGTAGATTACCTAATTTTGCGATCATGTTTTTGGTAAAGGGACACTCGAAGAATAGATGGTTAAGATTTTCATTTCGTAGCTCACAGAGAGAACAAAGATCTGGAACAGAGTTATGGAATCTGTTAATCCGGTCTGTGGTAGGAAGACAATCCGAAGTTGCCTTCCAGAGAAAATTCTTAACTTTGGGAGGTAGATTTGTTTTCCAAATCCAAGAACAACCATCATTATGAGCCATCGTGTTGTTGTTTATTATCGAAGTTGCCGATTGAACAGAAAATTCCCCGTCAGAAGACGGAAGCCAAAATAGTCTGTCGGGCTGATTTGTACATGGTATTCTAATTGTGGCAATGATATCAACAATCTGTAGTGGTAACAATTGTAAGAGGGACGCAACATCCCAAGACCGATCGGGTAGGATGAAGTTTGCAACTCTAAGATTAGGGTCGGCTGAGTCAAGAAAAGGCAATAGGTGAATATCTGGAACCCAAGGGTCCTTCCAGAAGTTAATAGTAGAACCGTTTCCAACACACCACCTAAGTCCTTTGGAGAAAGTATCTCTAATATTGAGAAGACGGCCAAACTGCCAAGACCAATTTTTCTTTTGGTAATCGAAGATTGAGTCTATTTTTAAGTATTTTTCCGTAATAACTTTCACCCACACATTGGAGGGTTGAGTTACTAATTTCCACAGAAGCTTCATCTGAAGTGAGAGATTGATGTTTTCAGCCGAACGGAGCCCTAAACCCCCTTCATGCTTCGGTGAACAAATCTTATCCCAGCTGAGAAGCGGATGGTGATTAGGGATAAATTTGTTCCAAAAAAAGGCTTTACAAACATTATCAATTTGTTTGTGAATACCCTGAGGTAACATGAAACTCTACATAAGATAGTTAACTTTACTTAAGAGACAAGACTGGATGAGAACCACCCGCCCTGCCTGCGAAATGAAATTTGCCTTCCAATGAGATAATTGTTTTTTAAGGTTAGAGATAGAATCATTGAACATAGAGTTTTGAACTCGTCCTTTGAGAATCGGGATCCCAAGATATTTTTCCATCGAAGTTGTAACTTGTATATTAATAATACTAGCTAAAGCAGTCGAAGTAGTTTGAGAGATATTTGCCGAAGTCTGAATTGAGCTTTTATGGTAGTTGATTGCCAATCCAGAGATTGATGTGAATTTATCGAGTGTGTTTCTAATATATTCCATATTCTGAATAGTTGCGTCAGCAAAGATTATTGTATCGTCCGCAAAGCTAAGAAAAGGTAACTTGGTACCATTCTTAGATAATTGAATACCAACGTGGTTAGGGGAAGATGAAGATTCAATTTGCAAAGTTCTTGAAAGAAACTCCATACATAGGACAAAGATGAATGGTGACATTGGATCTCCCTGACGAATACCACATCGAGGGAGGAATTCTGTACCAGGTTCATTGTTGACGAGGACAGATGAGGAGGAAGTCGTGATACAGGTCATAACAAGTTGGATCCATTTAGGATGAAAACCAAACTTTTGCAGGATAAGCCGAATAAATTCCCAGTTAATTTTGTCGTATGCTTTTTCGAGGTCTAGTTTGATGGCCATCCATCCGAGACGACCTTTTTTCTTTTTGTGAAAGGAATGGAAGATTTCATGAGCTATAAGTATGTTATCTTGAATGAGGCGTCCTTTCACAAAAGCACTTTGTAAGGGATGAATTATAGATGGAAGCAGATGTTGGATTCTATTTGATAGAAGTTTAGTTATCACTTTATAAATGGTGTTGCAGAGGCTGATAGGTCGAAAATGGTTAATTGATATTGGGGCATCGTTTTTTGGGATTAATGTGATAAATGTTTTATTGGCAGCAGTTAGCATTGAACCCGAATGGAAGAAAGCTGTCACTGCACGAATGACAGACTGACCAACCGTAGGCCAGCAGTGTTGGAAAAATTCAGCAGTAAATCCATCAGGACCTGGGGTTTTATTTAAGGCGAGATCAAAAACTGATAACTTGATTTCTGAAGGAGTTGGTGCCTTAGCAAGGGAAATGTTGTCAATTGGGCTTACAATTGTAGGGATGACTTGTAAGTCATCATTACTAATGAGTAAATGAGATGAACTTTGGAATCTCGAGGCTAGCTCAGACGTGATATTTGCTGAAATGGAGGCATGATCCGAAACAACAAGACCATCATGAGTTTGGAAAGAAATTATATTTTGTTTGAATCTTCTTATTTTCGAAATTGTTTGGAAGTACTTTGTATTTTTGTCAACATTAATCAGATGGTTTGTTTTAGCTCGTTGTTGCCAAAATTTATGGTGAAAATCCATTAAAGCATTGTACTTATTAAGGTGTTGTTGTAGTTTGGTAATGATAGTCGTATTTTGAGGTGTTAATAAGAGTTCATTTTGTAGACGGAGTAACTGTTGTTCTGCAATTTTTAACTGTTCGAAATTATTGTTTATATGTTGCTTAGCCCAAGCTTTGGAATATTTTTTGAGTAATTGCATTTTCATATAGATTTTGAACATAAAAGAGCCCGTGAGTTTATATTTCCAAACTTTATCAACCAATTTTGCATAGGCAGGGTTAGCGGTCCACGCATTTTCAAATCTGAAAGGGTATTTAATAAATTTCTTTTTAGCATTTAAGTTGAACGAGATTAGGCAGTGGTCCGATGTGGTGAATGGGTGGTGATGGATTTCTAATAAAGGAAAGATTGTCGTGAGGTCTTGGTGAATAAGGACCCGATCAAGACGCTCAAAGGTGTTATCCGTAGACGTACTGTTTTTTCTCCAGGTAAAGGGAAACCCAGAGAACCTTGTATTGATAGCTCCTTGGTTATTTTGAAAGGTTCGGAGACGGTTAAATCTATTAGGAAGTGGTAAGGAGCCCCCAAATTTATCAGAAGTACAGTCAATCTCATTTAGGTCTCCAATCAAAAGGAACGGAAGATGGTAAGTTGCAATAGTTTGTTCAAGCCAATCCCAGAAGAGAGGCTTATTTTCCTCACGAGCAGGCGCATAAACAAAAATTAAGAGGTATGGATGGAAAGGATCATTAACGTGCATTATAATAACGTTTGTTGTTTGAAGAGCAAGGTGACACGAACGAGTGAAGTCTGTTTGGTAAATAAAGAGGGCAATACCACCTTTAGTACCAATTGTAGGAGAGGAGATACATTGGTGGAAACCAATTTTTTTGATGATAGCGTCGGAAGGATGCGTTTCAGTTTTAGTTTCTGCTAAACATAAAAATGTAACTTGTGAAGTTTTCGTAAGAAGGCAATTTCATCCCAGAAATTGGCCCTCCTAATACCCCGAACATTCCAATAGGCGCAGGTCATAATAACGATTTTATATACGGACGGTCATATAAGTTTGTATTTTGAATTGGTAATCTAAATAGGTATATATTTAGTGGTCATACAAGTTGAATTCGAATTGAACGAAAAATGCCAAACGAAAAAACAACAAGAGTAAGATCCAAGAAGGAACTAAAAACATCACCATTTTCGGGTTCAGTTAGGGTTTTCATTAACAACTCCAACTCCGCGGAGATTTCAATTTTACCACCGGCCAACTCCACGTAAAGCTAAACAAATGCTCAAATCTTCATTAAGAAAACTTAAATACTTACTGTTCCATTTTTCGAAAGGTTGAGAAAAAGTATTGTTAATCATGTCAATCACGACCAGTATTATCTTACTGAGTATATGTAGGGCAACGTGGGGTTACCATTAAATTTAAGTTATGATTTAGGTTTGGTCAGAGATTGTCCTCCAATTTTGACTGGAGCGTAAGAAAAAAAAAAGTATAGTATATATACCAATATAATAACGTAATTAACAACTTAGTTTGATGAACTTTACAGCACCATCTTGATCCAGAATGAATATATGGGCGTAACATGCAAGATTACTTGGACAAATGGATTTTTGTTGAGCAATGCATAATCACAAATATTAGTCCTCCGGTGTATGTGCATGTTAGTCACTTTATTGTTATAGTAAAGACTGAAGACTATAATGAAATTAGTATAGTTTGTCCTACGATTTTTTTTCTGGTTGAAAGTTTGTCCTACGATTTTCAGCATGCAACAAAACATATAAGTTAAATATTTTACAAAATTATTATATGTACATTGTTTTTAGCACTTGTTGAAATGTACTGTGAAGACTAGCTGTTATAAAAAAAATACTGGTAAATGTATGAACGTTGTTATATTTTTTTTGGGGTCAAGATGAACGTTGTTATGATTAGAATAAAAATTAACCATTAACCTTTTTTGTTTGATAAATATTGGTCTCGATCAATTCGACCATAATAAGTGACTGATCATGGTCATGTGTAAAAGAGGATGATGAATTTAATAATAATATATACTCCAAAATGGCCACTATATACTAGTAGAATAATATAGTTTCACATCACCACACACACACCAGAAAAATTTATTTTCTTAACAAATGACGCTTTAGACACAAATAAAATCAATTAGAAATGTATGTGTAAAGTAGAAATTTTACAAAAGATAGGTCTCAAGCTGCTATATTTTGAAGTTAGTGGGTGAATATTGAGAAACTTCTCGATGTCTTCCAATTTGCAAATCTCGTTTCTTACGGGTGACTTGAAGAAAACCCGCTATTTTGTGGGAAATACTACCTCCGTCTCACAAAGTTTGTCTATAGCAAGATATTTAATAAAAATGTTTAAAAGTTGAATAATTTGGGTAATGTAGACGGGCAAGATTCCATATCAATTAGTTAGCATTTATTTCTCTATCTTATTTATTTTGCTATCCATATTTATTATGCTTTATCCTTTATTAGCGTAGTTACTCTAGTTAGGATATTATTTATGGAGGAGAATCTTATCTTCGCCTGAGATAAGATATTGGTTGACTTGGGGAGTAAGATATCGCCCAACGATAATCCTAGTGGGCCGATCGGGCCTAGGGGCGCGCGCCTTCCTCCCCCTCCTGTCCCTCTCCTCTATAAATACACATGTATTCATGTGCCTGGTAAGTCAAGTTCTAAGCTATCGCTCTGCCTGACGCCTTTAATCGACATTGCCCTTATTGACTTAAGCATCGGAGGTGGATTAGGGGTCGCTCGCCCCTAGGTCCATTGTTTCGCAGGTCATTCAAGGGAAGGAGGCTTGTAGAGTGGAAGAACATTGAAGATCATTGAAGAAGGAGTAGAAACTTGTACACGACATATTTTGTGTACTAACATTTGGTGCCGTCTGTGGGTAAGATAGAACGTCCTTCTCGTTGATTATCGATCCGAGAAACGTTTCCCGCTAAACGAGATGACTTTGAGATCTATCCCAGAAGAGGAGGTCGCAATGTTCGTTGACGACGGCGAAACCCTAA